>JASCZW010019233.1:0-14080 GCA_034211315.2 Aedes japonicus
TTGCTTGTATTCGTTTTGGGTGATTTTATTTAATGTTCATGTTCAATTTATTGCAATGAAAGGCTTGAAAGATTCCGATAATGTTGGGTAGTAGTTTTTGAAAGCTGCTTTTCTTGAAATACTATTGAAGGAACAAATGCTTTTCAATTATCTTTTAACAGTTGTAAGACTTTTATTTATAGTATTGATAGATGTTTGACGATTAGAATTTCGACAAATTTAAATAGAAAAAAATCTGAATTGTCTTGGTAATGTAAATACAACAGCATGTACAATTGTATTTCAATCCATAAGAAATAGCAACTTGCAAGAAGAATTGCTAACAAGGGCAGGTATTTGGTAACAATATTGCAAACGATGTGTAAAATGTCTCAGAACTTTACATGGTTTACACTGTACAATTGACCAGTAGTGAAAGTATCACATAATATGCCTTTTTATTTCTCTTCAACGTCGTAGTACGTTTATATAAAGGCACTGATGTCAAGGATGATCCTAGACAAGTTTTTCGTAATTTAATATCTCAACAATATTTAACTTAGTTCTTAAATTGATAATTGATAAATATAATCTAAGGAAAAATGACTAAAAGCTCACCTTTCTCTTGTGTGACATCTTCTGTTGTAATTTCTTCATCATCTTTATGATGACTTAATAATCAAAATGGCTGTGTTGCTTACAGTCAGAGCTCGAACAAATTGACACCCGTCGTGAACAATGAGTAAAAAAAAATTTCAGTGTGTACATTTCGTTCTATCAGTCACGCAATATATTCGTGTTTATTTATTTTACTGTCCTCAGTCATTCTGTTGTCCTTGTGTTCCACACAACTCATTCACATCACAGCAAAGCACACGGCTATTCAAGCCTAAAGAGATTTTGGTTGCTTGATTGAATGTTCTGGTAACCACACCCAAAATAAAAAAGCAAGATTGTAATGCAATTTCGCATGATTTGGTTTCATTTCTAGTTATGGATCGTAACTTGGAGAAAAAATGCAACATTGGTCGTGGGCAAAAATGCAGCACATCAATTCGATTAGAACAATTCAATGTGTGCGTGAGGTTGCGTGCAGTTGATTAGTAGTAGTAAATTCTATGGCCCACAAAAACAAAAGATCACGATCCGGCTGCTGAGATTCGAACCGCGACCGTCAGCATGACGGCTCATCATTATACCTATCCAGTCACCGTAACAAGTTGTGGGGAACGGAATAAAAGCATTACAGTTGCTTCGGTTGTCGAGACACTCAACGTTACAACAATGAAGCAAATGTCGGTCACACACACTTACATGGCTTCGTTTATTTCATAAAACGCATGGTGACCTGGTGAGAGGGAGATGGGAGTGTGATGACGACTGAAAATAAAAATAGAACATTTGACAGCGGAATAGCAACGGGGGCAAATGGCGTAGCGGCGTTCTGTGCCATTGTCTCACCCACATTGAGAAGTTGTTGACGGTTGAACAAAAACCCAACGGCTGCTGCGACTGTTGAGGCACTAGGCACACAGCGATAATCGCTTGCACACACTTGCATGGCTTTGTTTATACCATAAAAAGCTTTGTGGATCATGATGGGCAAAATTGCCTTTTCAGAATCATGCGGATTTCTCAAGATATGATTGCAAAAACTGCAATTGCATTTTTTGCTACAATTTCAACTTTTGGGTGCAGTCATTCATTTGCGCGTTCGTGAATAATTTTTCTGCCACAGGATTTCAAATATTCCCGAACATAGCTGAAAGCAAAGGAAGCCAAAAGGCGGAGCAATAGCTGAAATCGGTACAAAGTTTAGGGGCATTTGTTCGAGAAAAGGCATTTGCAGGATTGATTCGAGAAGTTTTGGTTTTTTCCACTTCATTGATTCTCCAAATGAATGACTGTTCTTTTGTCTTCACGGTAGAACGTTGAAATTGAATGAGTTGTTTGCGCTTACGTACATTCAATGCTTTTCAGAACGAATGAATGATCAAAGTAAAGCAACACAAAACAAGTTGACTCATCTTGCACAAGAGATTCATGAAGGCAAATTTGTGTTTACTTCATGTTCGCTAGGAACAGTGCGTGATGACTAATATTTTGACTCAGTTAGGGTGCAATTTGAGAACTGAATATGATATTTTTCAGCTCTGTCTTATAGTATGAATAATATTGAATTAAATTGCGTTATACATCAAAAACAAAAATATGTTGATCGCAACTATGGGCTGTAAGTACTGTGGATTGTAGTATTTTATAAAATTCATTACTTCACTGCTCCGTGATTGGTGTACTGCTCTGCCACCACCTCAAACGTTCTGCCGACAATGTCAAGAGTATTGTTGAATAGCAGGCATGAGATTCTATCATCCTGACAAAAGCACCTGTGGGAATAAACCCGATATCCTAACTGATGTGACAGAATTTCTTGGAGTTCTTCCAGCATTCAAAACATTCAGTGTTGCGTTTATATTTGCCTAAAGTTAGAATTCAACTTATTTAGAATAGTTATAAGAACAATATAAATAGTTCAACTTATAATTTAGTTTCCAATTGCTGTGTTGTTTGCTGCCCCAACAGTTCTTTAAAACATTGTTTTATGCCTTAGTATTAACATTTTCAACTAATTCAACAATTCAACATTCTTTTTAGCTAAAAAATAGTTTTGTTTATAACTTGTCTCAATTTTGCATGGCAGCATAATTAATCATCAATTAAAAGAGAGATTTGATACAGTAAAAATGAAATAAATATTTGAGTTAAGGCTGATCAATAGGTGTGATCAGCATTAAAAATTAGGAATGAGCACAAAGATGAGAAAAGATCTTCGGATAATCCAATTGCACCGGTAAATCTGTCAAACAACAGCAATGTTATTAGTATATGCAATAAATATGGCAGTATTCGCCAAATTGAGTAATTCGAGCACCAAATTATTCCACATGTCTTTAATTTTGTTGATTTTCCATAAAAACAGTAAAATGAGCAATGGATATTTATTTATCCATTGCTCATTTTACTGTTTTTATGGAAAACCAACAAAATTAACAAGACATATGCGAATAGTTTAGTGCTCAAATTACATAATTTGGTGGAAATACTGCCATATTTAATTGCACATATACTCATTATAGCTGTTGCTTTATTTGATAGATTTACCGGTCACAATTAGATTATCCGAAGATCTTTTCATCTTTTATTGCTCATTCCTAATTTTTAATGCTGATCACACATTATTTGCTGGCACAGGCCTTAATAATTTAGTGGCACTTTTTCATTTTTTGGTGCTTTTTCTGAATTACTAAGTGCAGGTAAATATTTTAGTCATTTTGCATACCATTACGTTTGACAGTTTGTGCTTGCCGGATCAGCCGTTGGTTTTGATATGGCGCTTTTGCTACCATTATTGGTAGCCGGTACGAGGGGCTGTTGCACCGAACACTAACACAGAACTGGGTTTCATCCATCGTAGCCTTGATTAGTCTGGTCAGCTCTCCCGGAAAGCCGATCCGGATCACATCCCGTTGAGGATTTCAATTTCTTGCCAGCTGCAATAACCATGTCATTGGTGATGGCGTAATGCATTCCGGAGGCAGGAAGACGGGGCACATTACTGGTGGTGAGCGCGATGTCCTGCGGGTCGAGCAGCTTGTCGGAGAAAACCTTGCTGAATTGTGAACGGAAAATATCGGCAATACCGGCGATGCAATCACCTTCAAGCAAACCATCCGTCGTCGTGGAGGGCAAACTAACTTCCTTCCGCTGATCATTGACGTGACGCTAAAAGCTTTTGGGGTTGGACTTAAAGTTGTTTGGTAGACGGTCTTGATAAGCGATATAGAGATAATCGTTTAATTGCTAGTACTCAGCGTTTGCTTCCACGTAACACGATTTTGTAAAATCAGTTCGATATTTGCTTTGTCGTCTGCCTGCTTCACTCTTTTGAGGCGCTTGAGAGCGGAATTGTTGATAAAATTTATAAATTTGGAGTTTTCATAATATATGCGAAAGAGCAAATTTTTGACATACCATTTTCAAATATCCGTATTACTGTGAAAAATATAGGTAGCATATTAAATTTTTTACCATAGCTTAAAATAGTATAGAAAATAATGTGAACAAAATTCGTTTCCATGAAGTGGTTTGGACTACAGTTGGTGTCAAAGTTGACACATCAACATGAGTATTTCCCTTTTCCACCCGATACTGACCATGCTGAAATATCGGTGCAAAAAAAAAAACCGAGGCGAAGTCATCTTATTAAGACACGTGATTTGTTACGCGTGAAATATCCCAAATAACTAGTGTAACCCACGAAGAACTTAAAAAATATGGCATTCAGTAGGAATTGGTTTGTGAAAACATTGTATACAGTATTATCATTATATTTGATAATATTGTTTTATTGATTTCACCTCAGAGATTATTTAAACATTACTTATTTTTATGTCTATTCCTTCATTATATTTTCCATTAAATGGCGTAATATGACCTCACATTTCAGCACACGATCATCAACTACTATTTGAGTCGGTCCAGAGGAACACAGCTGTTCATCATTATTAATTGCATATCATAAATATGATATTATGGAAGAAGTAATAAAATAATTAATAAAATTTTATTGCTTCAGATTGTGTGATCCGGTTGGTATAATTATTTTATTGCATTATATCCAAATAATATTCGAAATTAATAAATGCTCTTTATTCCAGAAGGTTGCATATCCATATGTCATGATTAAATACTTAATAATATAATATTGTTTTATATACAATTGAATGCTTTATTGATATATATACCTTCAATGAATAACAAGATGACCTTCACATTCCAGAGATACAGTCATCTATCAGTGATACAAAGTGGTACTGAAGCTGCATATTATTATTACTGCCTTAATATTATTATTTCAGCAGGTTAATTAATTTATTTTTACATGGTTATCATAGGCTCGTGAACTCCAACTATTACATAATTTAACTAAATATCCTTATATAATTTTTTGCACTACTATATATTCATATATAACATATTATTATTACATTACATCAATATTTATATATATATATAAATAAACAATGGGATGGGAGGGAGCACCAAGGTATCATTCAAGCTGAACTGGACGATGGTTCGATTGACTGCCTGAGTCTAGAGGGAACAAACAGTATCATTTCTTATCCTACCGATTCGAGTGTGGTGCTGCGAGTTCTACTCCAACAGTTTCAGAGAGAGGACGTGCCTTCTTAACAAGCCATCCTGTAGAAAGCTTAATGAGTATTGCGAATTGTGTTATTCGATTTGTTGGATCATATCGTTGGAAGGAAATTCTTAATTTCCCGTGGATTTCGTGTAAGTGTCTCTGCTTACGGGTCCATCCTTCCGTTTTTGGCCCTTCATACAGCGATAGTGCGAATTCAGATCGGTGGCCCAATTTGATCTTGCTATTAAGTGGAGCTGCATCCAAGCCAAGGGCTAGAGAGGATGGTGGCTACCATACATACATACATACATTACTTATTTTTATGTCCATTTGTCTTTCCTTGTTTCCCAAACTCAGGAGCAATGACTATTAGGCCAGAAAAAAGAATAAAAGTGAATTACTATTATATGTAAGGCCAACATCAAACAGCAAATAGTGATCATGGCAACAGTAAATTAAAATGTATAAATGTTAGTTCTGTAAAATTTAACAAACTTTTTCAGGATACCACAAATCAAGATTTTGGTGAAATGCTGCTATCAGTGAAAACGAACGAAAACGCGCACAAGCGCAAACCACGGAACTCTACATTATCTTGCATTTCAGGATCAACCGAATGGAGATCGTATATAATAGATATGAATGATTGTAGCATTTTTCAGTTACATAAATATAAATATTTTATGGGAATGGAGGGACCATCAGGGCACCCATTACACCACGTGCAATTAAATGCCAGCCACCCACGCGCGCATGCCCATTGGCTTAGTTCATCGCTACTGACCAGCAAATGGCCATTTTCTACATTGCACTGGTTTTCTTTTCTTTTTCCCTCTCCACACTTGCGCTATAAGGTGACTGTATATCAGTTTCAAAATTGCTTATAATCATCAATTCACTCACGATAAAGTGGAAAATACTCTTATATATGTAATTATTTATACCCGGGTCGCAGCAAACAAAACTAAGCTAATATAGGGGCTTATTACGGTTTTCACTTCACCGTGAAAACGAAGTGAAAACAAAAAACCTTATTACGAATGTCACCCAAGTGAAAAAATATGAGAAAGTTCAACCGAGGTGACGATTTGAATGAACTCGGTATTATTATGGTTGCCACGACACCACCACGCTACCGAAAAAAGTGACGCAAACCGTGGATTTTCTGAGGGCTACTACGATTTTCACTTCACCATCACTTTCACCTCACGGAGTTCATTTTTGATCACGGTGACACCAGTAATAGCATAAAAAAAGTGAGGTGATGTGTAAGTGATGTGAAAGTGATATTGAAGGTGACAACCGTAATAAGCCCCATAACTCTTCCTCTGGGTGCGGGGGCGAAGCACAAAAAACAATATGGGGAAAGACTATCGACTTTCATACATTCTGGGAGGCATTCGGTTACATTCCCTACGTCTTACAAAATGTTTCTGATTTTACTGATTGTTCAAGTTCAATTAGAAATTGCTTTTGATATTTTTTTTCTCGCGGAAACGACGCAGCAAAAACAAAATACGTCAGTTCCAAAGTACGACTTGCTGCGATCCATCAGATAATTGTATTTTTATTGTTAGCTTAGAAAAGTGGGTGAAATGGTTTCGTGGTTATGGAGATACCTCTGGTTACGGAGAATGCAAACATAACAATTATATCCTCTGGCATACTCGGTTCAAACAGCTGCAAATGTGTAATTTTTCAAATTATTTTGAACTGTTTTGAACAATATACTCTTGGCATCTTAATTCATGAAAATATACTTTAAATGCGATTTTCTGAAGTAACAAACTCTTTCACCCATTCATATTTTTAGATTTCTATAATATGAGCTGTAAATCTGGGCTGGAAACAATTTTCGTCTTTTCGTGGAGCCAATGGAGCATGTTTACTATTTTCAGCCCAGCAAGTGGACTTACTGTTGAAGCACACTTTTCTAGGCCATCATATCATTCTGATTTTTTTCCAAGGATTTCCATCCTTGTTGAAAATACTGCATTCGCCAGCAACAGTTTATTTAACAGTTTACAATTGGTTTAGTTTCAAAATAGCCCGAAAGGATTATGAAAAGGCTCTAAAGTATCTCGAACGACAGGGCTGGAAAAACCTTTGCACAAATGTTACAAGTGTAAATGAACCTAGCAGACTTAATAAAGCTCTAGCAAAATCTAAGGATTCTCAAGTAAATAATATTAAGGATGAAGCTGGAAATTTTAATAACATTGATGATGAGGTGCTAGAAATACTCTTTCGAACACATTTTCCAGGTTGTTTAGAAGGCCAGCACTTTTCTGCCCATTTCGAATCTAAAGTGATAGCTCACAGGCTAGTAACACCAGAGTCAATCAAATGGGCTTTAAATAGCTTTGCACCTTATAAGACTCCTGGAGCAGATGGGTTATATCTATGTTTGCTTCAGCGAGGTTTTGATCACTTTAAAATATTTTAAAACACATTTTCATTTGCAGCCTAGCTACAGGTTATATTCCAAAATCCTGGAGAGAAATAAATGTTAAATTTATTCCAAAAGGTGGGTGGGCAACATATGATGAGGAAAATAGTTTCAGGCCAATCAGTTTGAGCTCATGCTTAAATGTTTGGAAAGAATTATTGACCATAACATTCGCAATGAAACTCTTTCTAGACAACCTCTTCATGAAATGCAACATGCATATCAAAGTGGCAAGTCTACAACAACCCTTTTGCACCACGTTGTCCATGATGTAGAGAAGGCTTTCTCGCAGAAGCAATCCTGCCTAGGTGTCTTCTTAGATATTGAGGGTGCCTTTGACAATGTTTCGTTCGATGCGATCATTGAAGTGTCTCTCAGTAAATCCCAACAAAACAACACTTGTTTTATTCACAGAAAAACGAAGGATTACCGGAGTTCATACACTTCGTCTCTTTGGTTCTGAAGTTTGTATAACAGATCAAGCTAAGTATCTTGGAGTTATATTAGACTCTAAGCTAAATTGGTCTGCTCATATTGACTCTAGAATCAAAAAGGCATGTATGGCTTTTGGACAATGTAGAAGAACTATAGGTAAAACCTGGGGTCTTAAACCAAAATATATTCTCTGGTTCTATACTGCAATAGTTAGACCAATATTAGCTTATGGGTGCCTCGTATGGTGGCAGAAAGGCGAGTTGAGAACTATCCAGACAAAGCTGAATCATCTTCAGCGCATGTGTCTAATGGCATTATCTGGTGCATTTTCCACTACGCCCACTGCTGCTCTAGAAGCACTTTTCAATATCGAACCAATGCAAATTTTCTTGAAACAGGAAGCTTATTCTTGCGCATACCGTTTACAGGCAAATGGGTTATGGCACCATGATACAAACAATAATAGGTCTCATACACGGTTATGGGCACACTTAATAACTTGGGATAGGCATGTTCTAGCTCCAAGCGATATAACACTTCCTATCAGCTTTCCGAATGCTGATGTATTTATCTCTTTTCCATTGCGTAGTCATTGGATCTCGGGGTACACAGCGAAGACGATCGCCGGTAACGTTATTATTTTCACTGATGGATCTCTACTTGATGGTAAAGCTGGAGCTGGAGTTTTCTCTCGTGAATTGTGATTACAACAATCTTTTTCATTGGGTGCCTTTTGCACAGTCTTTCAAGCAGAAATCTTTGCTATTATTTGTGGAGTGCAGGCGGCCCTCCAACAAAAAACAATGGGTAAAAAAAATTAATTTTTGTTCCGATATTCAAGCTGCTATCAAAGTAATTGGCTCAAAAAATTCCTGATTATAGTTTGTCGGACTCAGTTAGAGGAACTCAGCTCACTAAATGCTGTACATCTTTAATGGGTCCCTGGGCATTCAAGTATTGCTGGTGGTGCAGATGAACGCACCCGAAATGGTGCCTCAAATAATTTCATAGGTCCTGAACCTGCTGTGCCTATTTCAGCTTTATGGATCAAGAGGAAAATTGCTTCTTGGGCCTTTTCTGAGCATAATAGGCTCTGGGCAGATCTAAATACTTGTCGTCAGACAAAATTGTATTTGTCATCGTTGTCACCCAAAGTCAGCAGTTATCTATTAAATCTCTCAAAAATAACTGTAGTATCCTAGTTAGGGCTCTAACGGGTCACTGTAACCTGAACTATCACTTAACAAACATGCAACGTGCACAATCGTTTGCATGTGAGCTTTGTGAAGCTGATTATGGAACTTCCTTCCACCTAATATGTAGTTGTCCTGCAATTGCTCAACTACGTTTTAGTATTTTCGGTCGTCATCTTATTGATGAGTCCAATTATAGAAATCTTAACTAAAAAAACGTTCTTCAATTCATTTCCAGATGTGGAAAAGAACTCTAACGCTATTAACCTACAATAATATTAATATCTCTTTTTGGGCAGCAATATAACCCGAAATCATTTTTCCATGAAACTTTCTGAGGCTATTGTGACTCAGAAATCACAGCTTTCAGGGATGATAATATCCCGAAAGTGTTGCTCCGTTTCTTTTCCATATTCATTATTTTCCTTCTCCTTATTTCCTTTACCTACATACCTTTCCTTCCTTATCGTCGGGTAATGATGAGAAGGTTCCAGTGGCTAGGCACAATTCTCCCATTTTAAAGGGGAACGTGCCGTTGCAAGCCGTGGCTCTTGAGCCTGATGCTTGTTGAAAATACTGCATTCGCAGACAACAGTTTATAGCCAAGTTGCAGTCACGCTTAAAACTGTTTACAATTGGTTAAGTTTAGATTAACAAAAAAAATGATACTTTCAAATTATATTGAAAGGACGTACGCAAGAAAATCAACGAATGCGATGGTTGAACTTAATATGGCATTTATTTTCTGCTCTCTGGAACCCATTCAATTTTCAAATGGTGTTTTGATTATTTCATGGGAAAGCTTTCACGATATCAATCTATTTTTGAATTTAAAGCTGGGTAACTTGTTTTACTAACTAGGACATGCGAGTTCTTTTTATTGTGGCTATTCAGTTCTTTATTGCTCATTTTACTATTTTTAAGGGAAAATCAAATAAAAATTCAAGATATATGCGAGTATTTCAGTGCTCAAACTACATCATTTGGCGGAAATCAAGCCATATTTATTTGCACATATACTAATAACTGTTGCTTTATTTGACAGATTTACGGGTCCCAATTTGATTATTCGAAGATCATTTCTCATCTATTATTGCCCATTCCTAAATTTTTAATGCTTATCGCACATTATTTCTTGGCACAGGCCTTAATTATTTAGTGGCACTTTTTTAATTTTTTGGTGCTTTTTCTGAATTACTAAGATGCATAAAAAAATAATGGATTTTAACAGCGCTACTCATCTCACTTTCATGCATAAACAACTGTAAACAACGTAATTGTTTGCCATGTCTACTTATACCCCAAGTAGCAATTTTAGTTTATTCCAGCCATAGCACTCCTCCCGGCTTTTGTGGACAAAACTGCGTTCGAAACTGTCTTTGTCCACCGACACCTCTTCTATGCATGCTTAGGCTGAAATGTTGAACAAAGTGGCCCACTCTATAGACGGCTGTGAAAACAAATTAATAAAACCTTACACAATACCTTAAAGATTTTTGAAAAATATTCTAGTGAAAGATGTAATGACCGCACTTGAGAACCTTCACGAACCGGCATTGGCTGCCATCACAATCAGCAGAGGGCCAAATGGTCACAGCTGTCGAACTTCACCATGATATCGTGGTTGGTTTTTGTTGATCTTCTATGTTCGATTCTCTGCTCTTCTGATTCATTTAACAGTAAATAATATGTTCTAATTCAAATGCGCATTGAATTGTATGGTGAATATTGGCACGATAATAACTGAAAATAAATGCGCCTCAGATATTATGCGAGTTTACATTAACAAAAACAAAATTGTTCGGTGATTGTCACCATGTGAGGAAATAGGCCAACGGAAAATAATAAAAAAAAAAAAAAATTGAAACAAATATATTTGATAAATTAATGATGAATTTCCTGAAATTGATGGAATTCATCAAGGTTATCTAAAAACATGCCAAAATTGGTCTATGATCGACAGTTCATTTGCATTACATTTGAAATTTGGTGCTTTTATTGTTCCACATTTCAATTATTTCATATATTTCAATATGGCGATTGATAGAAATCACAGTTTTGTCCAAAAGCCAATTTATCTTCACATTGGCTACTATAAAACTATTTGGTGATTCGGTCACTTTCCTCAATGCCAATTTGCCGTTTAATGTATTTGCTAGAGGCGGAATGGTTTTAAAATACTTTTTCAACTGACCATAACAAGATATCGGCACAAGATGAGTCCTAAAACGGCATTTCAAAACAGCATTTTCCGAGTTCATAAAGTCAAATTAAAACCTTTGATACACACTACCAAAATGACATGTAAATTTCTGTCCCCTAGGGACCGACCACATGCAAGCGTCCTTTAGCACACTTAAGAATGAGTTCAAAGAGATGAGAAAAATAAAGTTCAAATCAAACGCATATTTCGTCGAATTGCGTATGTGTCAGTTACAAGAGACATAATTTTACACGAAATCTTTCTTTACGTTCCCGACGTTTTACAAACATGAATTACGTCTCGTGTAATTTTCTAAGTGTGTAGGAGTAAAAAGAAGACAAGGTTTTAAGATCGTTGTCAAGAAGCTGTGTAGGTTCTCATTAAGGTTGAAGGATTCATCATCAATTTTCAGTCATCGTCGAAATTTCGAAAGCAGTTTTTTCTTTCAAAATCAAAACATAGTTCGTGAAAATGTATTCACTGTATTGTGCTCGCCAAGCGGACCACCGTGGAATACATTTTCGATTTCCAGATTTTCAATATCAAACAGAAAAAACCTGCTTAAGATTTTTTTGATGATTACTGAGGGTTGATGATGAGTCCTTCAACATAAGCTGACTCAAATTTGACAGATATTGGCACCTCTTACTGCCAAAATAAAACCAAATAGATTTCTAGTGACTTTCATAAAACTTTAATAAAACTTAATAAAGTTGGGTAGATTTGGCAATGTTAGTTGGGACAGCATATTTTTTTCAAAGAAGTTGCACTAAATAAGACAAGTTCAGCGAACCATTCACAGAACGTTACAAATCGAAACTAATGAGCTGACAACTGTGCTTTTAGAACCTGTTACTCTTAGAGCGCAACGTTACTCCGTAACCGACCGACCCCCGATTCTTGCACGAACCTAAATCGTAAAAAATGCCCATATTCATTTTCTCCTCACTCTATGGTTACATGCTACATGTTGAACAGCAATCGTTATCAGCATCTAAATAAATATAAAACCCTCTCCGAGCCTTTGTCCGTGGTCGTTCTCCAACCAGCCAGAAACATACGGTCCAGAGCATCGGTCTCAGATTGCGTTCCTTCTGCCAGTGCCAGTGGGTTGATGCTCTCCTTCCAACACCTTAGTCTTCATCTTCTTCTTTTGATTCTACCATTTCTTCTGATTTGGAATGGCACTCAAATGAGTTAAACACATTAGCTTCTTCAGGGAACTCTAATTTAGGCGCAGGTAGGAATGACTCACAGCCCATCCGTTCGTTCGGGATCGAGTTCGGGATCGGTTGTCGCCTGTGTCATTCCGATCCGAACAAACGTGTGATATTAGAGAGGTGTTGAAATTTAACTTCTTAATTATTTATTTCGGATCCATCGCGGGGGTTAGGGACGGGATAGGGAAGTGGTGAAAAGCTGTTGCGTACGAGTCCCAGGAATGCCACCATAAAAAAGGAGACCAGCTAAATCAACAAATTAAGAAATAAAACAGCAATAATCAGGCCTTTCGGTCCGAGTTTCGTTCGTTCGTTCGCTCGTTTGGGTCGTCTGAGGCTGCGCCCAGCTTCCAAGCTCTTATTCGATTTGGATCGCGTTCGTGCTGGGTGCCGGACCCCAAATCGGGCAATAATTCACTGAAAACAAATAAATTTGCTGCTCCGCAGGTTGGCATTCGTGCTCGTGAGCTTTGGCTTCCCGAAAACATCATCACCAGATTATCTAGGAAATTGTTTGTCTTCTCTTCCTGACCGCGCGCTCCGTCCTGCGACCTGGTCAAGCAACGGAGGCTCGAGGCCAGCGAGAGAAACTCTTCATTACATTTTTATGCTAATTTCTAGCTAAATCAATTAATTAATGCCCAGCGAGCCTCAGCACTCCCGGGTCTCAGGTGATCCGGGTTATGACTCGCTGGGCAATAATTGATTAGCTAAATTAATATGATGAGTTCTCTCAGGACAGTAATCTATTCGAAGCCGATATTAACAGTTATTTTCGGTGGTACTCATCATCACTCATCATCTCTCAACTTGTTTTTGTGGTGCATCGATATTGGAAACATAGTTTGTTCGGATTTCGCAATTACCTGCATGACTAATGGTGGCGATGCTCGATGTAGAATCAGAGAAGATAATTGGAAGCCCACTGAAAATCTGATAACCTACTGGCTGGTGAAGAGTGGCTTAGACGATAACATTGCTGTTAAACATGTAACCATGATGAAGAAAATGATATGACATTTTACATTTAGGATGATCGGTGACGCTGCTCTAACGGAGTTCTAAAGCGCTCGATTTGTAACATTCTGGCAACTCCTTAGGCTTTAGCTGAACATTTGTGTCAAATTGTCAATGAAGAATCATCAGCCCTCAGTAATCAAAATCTTAAGCAGTTTTCGTTTGATATTTGAAAATCTGGAAATTAAATGTTCCCGGTATATACAGTATTATTATGATTTTGAAAAATGCGATGATGTCAATAACGGCCTTGTCTTCCTACGCATATTGCACGGGTATGTTTATCAACATGAAAGATTTCGATAATGTATGGCGATTCGCGTTTGTTATTTTCATCATTCGTTTTTGTCGATAGTGTGTAATCAATTTGACATGAAG
>JASCZW010019234.1:0-14094 GCA_034211315.2 Aedes japonicus
CAGAAGTGTAACCACTGTTACAATTTATTATAAATTTTATTGTTGTGCATGTGTAGATGTCGTTTAGAACTGTGGGGTTTCTAGTAGGATAATGGGTAAGTAGGGAAATAGATTGTAAGATTAATTGTATTAGCAAGTAGGGATATTTAAATTCGAAAAACCACAAATGTTGTTTGCAAGTAATGGGCTGAAGTGGGGTGAATCAACTGTGGTAATGGAGGAAAATGGAACACACGGCCAGTGGGTGGGCATAGGTTACATGGAAGGAGGAAGAAAAAACACGAGAAGAGGATATGGAGGTTGACCAATAGAAAGTGTGACCGCCATCGGTCATTACTAAGTTGGCGTTCGTAGAAAGTGTGTGGTAAAGTAGTGAGTGTTATCAGCATAGTTCAGAAGACTTCAAACTTAATAAAATTCAGGTAACGCATTAGGCTCTTAAGTGGTCTTTAAGGAAACATACTTACTGCTGTCCTCTCGCAGGACCTTTTGTTTTGTACTATTGTACATTTCATTTGAAATACCAACGGTCAGATTTGACTGACATAGCGGCAACCCACACCAGATACGAATCGGCCTAGGCGGACTGCCCTGCAGGACGTCTAAGCCTAATCGCAAAGGATTAGCCCAGATCTCTGGTTCAAGGACCATAATTACAAAGGAACTTATTCCCTTCTCGGTGTGACCAAGACGGTTTTGCCGTGGTCTATCGATTGAGTCAAAGAAGGAAGACGCCAGTCAACCCCTATCCGCCAGTGTTCGCCATTGCTGGTTGAAGCCGCATAAAGCATATTGTCCGTGTAAGTAAGAAGACGCCATCGCTAAATCTACGTGTTCTACGAGATCATCGGCGAGCGCTCGTCCAACGGTAGCAACGGTACGTACCCAGCGACATTCATCACCACCCACTACAATAGCCCAGATTCAATAAAACCACCCAGCAGTAAATTTCCTTTTTTTTCAATAAATAAATTTTCCCATTAATCCACCATATTATTTAAACCTATTTACTTCAGTTCAATAAGTTAAGAAACTCCATAGTTTTCTCAATATTTGTGCACCGTTGTCCGCGTAGCCCCTCCGATTACCCAGAAGCAGGCCGACTCTGAGACACAGCTCGAGGAGTCTCCGGTTTCTGTGTCTTTTGCCGGGAGTTCTTGGCCCTATAAGGGTGATACCTACCAACCTCGAGTTAGGGGAGGTATTAGAAGTTCGTGTTTGCCGTAGTTGGTCCTTGACTGTCGGTTTATAAAGAAAGATTGTAAACGTAGGTTTCGTCGTCGAGTGTTGATGTTCAAAAGACCAAGTAAAGTGAAACAGTCGATGTTTCCCCGAAGCAGGTCACCAACGATACACGTTTTGGCCACCATACGCTTCCCTTCCAACAATTCCAGCTTAATGAGCTTACACCGGCTTTCGTAGTTTGGCAATCTGCGAGGGTCTTGCCAACGAAGATGTCGCAAAGCAAAACGTATAAACCTTCGCTGACCGGCCTCGATCCTCTGGACTGAATTTTGGTAGAAAAGGGAATAAACGACAGCACAGTACTCCAAAAAACCAAAGAGCAGTATAGTGCCTTTAGGCAATAAACATCTTTGAAGTTTTTTGCGAAGCGGAACAGGTATCCAAACTGCGATGAGGCTTTAGACACAATGTAGGCAATGTGGTTCTCGAATGACAGTTTAGAATTGAGCATTACTCCCAGATCCTTGACTGTTGTTTCACGTTTCAAGCATGTTCCTCGAAGGATGTAGTCGTAGAGATACAGAGCAGTTTTAAAGCCAAAGGAGATAACCGATCATTTTGATACATGTAAGGACATTCTGTTGGTCGTCCACGTAAGATAACTTCTGGCATCTGATGACAAAGTTCACGTCGTTCATATATAACAGAAAAAAGAATGGATCAAGGTGGCTGCCTTGCGGAACGCCGGATGTTACTGAGAAGCTGGACGAGGCATAATCTAAGATCTTAACAGACATCGTCCATCAATTGATCATGAGCCTCCAATGTATTTGTCGTACTTGGATATTGCAATCTGATGGTTTATTATATCAAAGACCGCAGAGAGATCTGTGTTAAATGCGTCTATTTTATGATGACGTTCCATTTCACGGATGACGAACGGTGTAAATACGGTAAGGTTGGTTGCCGTCGAGCGCTTGAGAATAAAACCGTGTTGGTCAGGAAAAATAGTCTGTGAATAGTTATGGATCAGCCTTTGGAGAACAATTAGTTCGAATAGCTTGGATACGGCACTTAGTGCAGCAATCCCATGATAGTTGGCGACGGATCGTTTGCATCGTTTGTGTTGGGAAAACAAACTACTCTTTCCACCACTCTGGAAACTCACCGGTTTCCAATGACAAATTGAAGAGCAGCCAGAGGCTCAGCGAGTGTGTTAAGGCAACTACAGGATTTGAAAGAATACCATCAGGACCGCATCCAGTTGAGTTTTTCATCTGCTTCCCGGCTGAAATCACCATATCACTGAATCCTAGAGGGTTTGAGCTGTTTAGTGTAATGCCTGTGTAGCATGTGGGCCAAATAGCTTGCTTAATGAAATAGCTTTTTCTCTTCAAGGAATAATCCGTTGTAAATAAATTGTAAATTGTAGATATAAAAATCCTTCAATATTATCCCTAATATTAATTCACGGTAAGATTTGTTGTTGTTCATTAGTGTTGTTCACAGCTGTTCACTTATATATGTTCACTATTTATGCTAGTAACTGTTCATGAAACAAGAGTGAACATTTATATAACTGGTTCACTACACGCATATATATATATCAAAATCTCGCATGCAAGTTATTCATCCGAGCCGATTCATTGGTCTGATTCACGAACTTCGACGACCATCAAGTCTAACTACGGGGAAGGACTTATGCAAATTCAGTTACGAATGGGAAAGAGATAGCCAGACCTGGGCATCTATGAAAAGAGGAGATGGCAGTCGTCATCGGTTACGAATGTAACATTTGAGGATCGGGTTCATAAGATCGTTGTACCTTTTGAGGTTCAACAACCTTTGGTCACAAACATGACTACCACTCGCAACCTATCTGAAGATTACAAGAGCTACACTTTAGCAATTTGATCTGGACCGTGGATAGGAACGTGAGTGCGAGCTAGTTGTTCCGTGTTGTCGCGAATCTATTGTGGTACGTTAAATGACGGTAGAAGTCTTAAGTGTTTAGATTTACGTTAGTTTTCCCTTCTTAGACTAGTTAGATAGTTATCGGAAGTGCGGTAATAAGTCGTGTGCAAGTGTTTTCCGTTAAGAAAGAAGGTAATTTGTTTAGAGTGTGTCCTTAAAATTGTGTGTATTTATAAGTCTCGAACAGCCGTTCGACGGCTTCTTGTAAGGAATTCCAGAGCGAGTCCCGGGCCTGGAAATTAGAAAAAAAATTAGTATTCTCCATTTAATGCCAACTACCTTTGCTTATCTTCGACAGATACGCGTATTTCGTCTACAATGTGCAGACTTCTTCAGTGTCTCGTACTAAGTCGAGTTATTAGTACGAGACACTGAAGAAGTCAGCACATTGTAGACGAAATACGCGTATCTGTCGAAGATAAGCAAAGGTAGTTGGAATTAAATGGTAGATACTAATTTTTCTTCTAATTTCTAGTAACGTGAAATAGACAACCACTCCTCTACTTAATAATACAATTTCAATTTCATTATATATTTGCTGCTCTAAAAACCGGAACATTTTAATAATTTGAAACCTCATAGGAATGAATTCAACTGATTTACCGATTTCTCTGAAGAACTTGCATTAACTTTTCTGAAGAACTTCCCTGAAGTTCTCTGAAGAACTTAGCGAAGTTCTCTGAAGATGTCACAAGAAGCCGTGTCACAATTCCAATCGAACCCAACAATGGTTGAACGATAACATGAAGTTTGGCCGAAGGATTTGTGGCCCCCTAGCAGTCCAGATCTTAATCCATTGGATTATTCGATTTGGGCATATGTTGAAGCACGAGCCTGCAAAACATCACACCCTAGTGTGAAAACCTTGAAGTCAACCATAACACGCACATGGCAGCCAATGTCGGAGGAAAGGCATGCTCTGTCTTCCGGCGTCGGCTCGAGGATGTTATTAATTAAAATGGAGGACACATTGAATAAATTTGTTGAAAAGGACTTTATAAAGATAAGTGCACTCGAAAATGTTGATATTATTGCTTGAATTAGTTGAAAATGGGATTTGAAAGAAATTGAACAAATTTTCGCATTATTATCTGCCGCACCCTGTATTACTAAATCTTTCAACAAACGCTTGATTCAACATTCAAAAGCAGACCACTTTTCGTGACGCTATGATGTTTCGTATTTGTCAAGTGAACCCCTATACAGAAAACAAAGACATGCCAATGTTAACATAATAGTTAATTTATTGCAATACTTTATAAGCTTGCTCAGCTGCGATCGAACGATTTTTATCCTACACAAATCAATTTTGAACTTTTTTTCGCAACAAGACTATTTACTCCCTCGTTAGTTTTGATTTACCACCCATGGACACCTTCCACAAAAACGTCAATGTCCACTGAATAAGAGTACTCGGAGCCAAAGACCCCTACCGGAGCAAATGTACTCAACTATTTAAGAGTGCGGAACGGCTTCTTGCATCCCGAGCGGCGCGCCAGACTAGCAATGATGCGAATAAGAAACCTAAAAAAAAAACAGAGGCGATTAAACTTTTAATTTGAAAGCATTTCAGCCGACAAAGCCTGCATAAAACCACCACCCTCGCTCAGTTAGGCACTGCATGACAAGACATCGATGCATGCCTAAATGAATTGTGAAATGTCCACTCGGCCACCGCAGCGCCGGCGTTTTAATTTTGGCGGAAGACTGCCACCGAGAGGACGCAATTAAAAAAGCATAAACAAATAAAATGAAAGTGATTAGTGGAAGCAGCGTGGTTAGGTTTTAAAACACGACGCCGGCTTAACCGTTAAGACTGGAAGTGCACTTGCATAATCAACAGCTGCTCCTTCCGAGCTGCTATTTGCAGTAAGTGAGAGCTTATGTGAGATGAACTTAAAACGAGAACCAGCTGATGATGCACTTATTGAATCGGTTGTGAATTAAAATAGCCTCAAGATATGAGTTGAGTGATTCGCGGTAGGGACCATATAATACAAATAGCACTCATTTATGTAACGACCATCTGTCAGATTGGAGTGATGAAAAACAGACTTCCGACTGGTCGACGCACGGTGTTGTAATCATGACATCACCGTCCTCTTTTACAACGAATCACAAACGTTTGGACCCTATTTTTTGGGCCATACCAAATGGATGTTTTTGATTCAAGATACCAATAAGGAAAGGTAACAAAAATAATTAATTGGCATAGCTCAGATGTTTTTTTTCTGGTGGTGGCTGAGAGGGAAGAGAGGGCTCTTGTTATGTTACATGTTTGCTGCAATCAATCATCATATCAGTTGTGGTGGTACTTCCTGTTGTATAAAAATTATTAAATTGTTTTGCAACACTGCCAGACCTTTGGGAATCTACCATGAGCCAAAGTTGAAAGAAAGAAGGAGCAGACACATTAGTACCAAGCCAGAAATCCAAGCCGAACAGCTAGGACACCGTAGAAAATAAAAGCAGACACGAAACTAGCAAAGCCATCATTGCCAGGAAATGTGCCATCTGGAGGAGTTTGAGTGCAACGAAATGGAACAGCTGTATTGTTCTTGACACGGCAGAAGAGGAAAACCTCACGAAAAGCGAAGCGCTGGCAAACGAATCAACTGATGAGGACAGTTTCGGACTGGAACAGTAATACAGAATTAAGAACAGAGAGTGGTATGTTTAACATTCAAAATGGGTAACAAACTGAAAGGCAGGAACTACCGGGCGATCATTATTTGCAACTTAGCCTGCTATGTGCTTGCGCATATCGTCCATCGCCGTCTATTGCGGCTTGCAAGTATGAGGATGATACGAGCATGAGCATAAGAGTGAGATGTATATTTTGATATTTCTGCTTTCGTATGCTTAAACGACTTAAATGGGCCTTTAAAGTCCCCCAAAATTTAAATTAAGTTTGCTGTGCACAGGCTGTTTGAAATGTTTATGAGATATACTAAATATAGCTTTCACTTTTTTCGTAAACATAGATTTTGGATACAGAACAAATGTCTCGTTAATTGTATGAAACATTCAAATATCCTCATTTTTTATAATCTACGAAATGAATTTCATGAAAACAAGCCAATCGCTGCTCCTCTTTTATTGAACTCTTACATGATGGCGTTGCTGCTGGGGTGGACACGAATGATTTATCCCAAAATAAATACGAAAGATTCATTAACAGCTCTTTTCAGGACCAGGACCAAAAAACATTTCAGATTAATTATTAATACACTGAACAACTCCTCGTGATTGCGCTTTTTTTTCAAGTACATTTAGAGTCGATGTAGTTGATCCGCAGACAGACGTTCTAGCTCGAACAAAACAATTCAAATTTGTTTCAAAATTTCAAATCTAATTACGTTGGAATCGTATTGCACTGAAGCGCCACCTAGTCAACTTATTGCTACATTAAATCTGACAATTTGACTGGCAGCCCATCGTTTGCCAATAAAAACAAATCTTTGGCGCCATCTGTTAGGTTATTGCTACTTGGTATCTTGAGGGAAATCATTTACACAGGAAACGGGTGTTCAATAAAAAATGAGAATGATTTCAACACCTTTCTCTTCAAAAGAATTGCTCTCTGGACTCCCTAGAAATGGGTGGCGTGTTTCTTTTCGCTCGGGTGCAGTCAGTTCAATCGAAGATGGCCTCGAAACACCACACATTTCGCGAGCGTATTGTACGGTTTTACGAAACGCATGTTCATCGTGGGAAAAAGTTTACGGTAGACCACTTTTTATTTTGCCTTTTACTATCTGACATATTGTTTAAACTATACAGGAGATTGTTAGTTCAAGGCAATTTCTATCAAAAACTTATTTTATAGAGTAAAGTTTTGTAAAGGTTGTCCTAAGATTTGTAAATTTTCACTTAAACTTTCGAAAATAAATTAAAATGTTCGATCTAAATATCACGTATGATGTTGGTGAGTTTTATTATTATCAAGCATTTTTATTGATTATTATTGATCTTATATTGGGCTCACAATATATTGCTCTAATCTTGACTTCTAAGACGTAAGAGTCAGGTAAGAGTGAAATATCGGTGAAATATATTAGAATGATGTTTATTATTGAGTATCATTTGAACTTGACAGTAAATATGATTCTTTCCATCTACCAATACAGCCTTTCTCTAAATAAACATTCATACATTTAGTTTTTACTGGAAATAACATGTTTGCCATTTAAGTTCCTGATACTCAATATCACGTAATATACCTTGTTGTCTGGATGGGGCATTACATAATATTATAAAATTTGTCAATCGAAATGACTATTTACAACACTGCCTGTCAACCATGGTTGTAACATTAGAGCATTTCTCTGCCAAATGAGCAAATGACTGAACTCGACCCTCTCCGATTTGGATGAAACTTTGCACATGTCTTCGGAATTGGTGACGATGGATTTTCCGCGGGTTAAGGGAATATTTTGACCCAAGACAAATTTTCAAAAGGGCGTATGTGTTTTGTCATGCGTATTTTTCAAAAAATCATAACTCGAAAACCGTTGGTTGTAATAAAATTGCGTCTGAGAAGAAGTTGTAGTTTATAAATTTGACTTTATGAAAAAAAAAAATATGTACACCGTAAAATATATTTTTTTTCTTCAAAAAAATCAAAAATAAAACTTAAAAATCAATGAGAAAACCTGTCCAACGTACGATTTTTAGCTATAGAGTAAAGTTTTGTTAAGGTTGTCCTAAGATTTGTAAATTTTCACTTAAACTTTCGAAAATAAAGTGATTTTAAACAAAAATGCTCTTGGTGAGCAACATTCTATATGTACCCGTTTTCGAGATAATTTGAAAGTAATGTTAGCTCATGGTCTGCCGACAAATTATGAGAAAACCAGGATAATACTTAGAGGAATTTGTGGTGTCTGATTGTATTCCTATGAAATTATTTAAGAAATTACGATTTGATGAAGTTAAGCATAATAAAAACTCATTCAGTTGCATAAGTCTACCCATTTGTGTATACATTTTGCAACAACTCACAAGATGACTAGGTTAATGTTGTAAATATAGTCTGGTTTTAATCAACTCTAGTTGGTCTAGGCAGAAGAACCAAATTAGGAATACAAAAATTAAAATACATAAGTAATCCGAGTTCTTTTGACACAATATAAAGATAATTGAATATAATTATGGCAACGCTGGCAGCAAAAGCTCGAATAAACTACGTCACAGATTTTATTCTTTTTATTCTGCTTTTTTGTCTCTGTCATTGCCTCAATCGGCAAATTCGACGAAGTTTGAACGGTTTGCATCAGCAAATGTGAAAAGCGGGATATTACTATGATGGATGCTGCTAAAAAAAGAGGTGAGTAATTAAAGTTTTATGGTCGATTGCTTTCACTCTGCTAGTATTCGAAAAGTGCCAAGTTTGGGGTCGCAGAGTGTCAACAACCGACCATAAAACTTTAATTGCAAAACCTAGTCTAAAGGGGTCCAAAACGCGTATTAAATTACGCCTAATTTTATTCTATCGGAAGACTATCTGGTACGCTTTTTTAGCCAGCACGTCTAACATTAGGCTTTGTGCATAAATTACGTAAGCCGGCGTCGGTGGTGTAGTGGTAAGCGTGATTGCTACTGGCACCTTAGTGGGTCTGGGTTCAATCCCAGTCGACTTCGGTGGTTTTAACGTAGGACTACGTTTTTCTTTTCTATACCGGGCGCCGTTTCAAAATTATGAAAAATGAGATCGTTACGCAAAAGTGAAAGGTTTTTGAACGCTTATAACTCTCGTTCGACTGAACAGAATGACTTCATTCATGCATCATTTTATCAAGAAGACTCACAAATTTTTTGCATCAAAATTTGAATGAAGTTCAATTAGTATAAGTAGTTCAATATTTCATTTGAAAATGGCCTTCTTTTGCTCCCATACAAATTTGCATATCAACAGGTTGAAAAATGTGTTTTCCCTAGCAAGGTCATAGGAAACGAGTAACAAATGTCTTCTTCTTCTTCAAACTAACTTTTCCCCGTCCCACACAAATTTCTGAACGCACAAAGCTATTGGTCGAAAATGACATCATATTTGCGCTACGCTCTGATTGGTTCATACTGCCGCAGTAACCTTGCCAGCAATTTTTGGAACACGTGGGAATGACCGAACACCAATAATCAGTTCTCGCTGTGCATCCGTATGAGCCAGACGTGTACGCAAAGTGCGCTGGTAGAGAACGCCGCCCATGAAAAGAAGAAGACCAGAATCATCACACGTCAACTGCCGCTGGCCATCCGCAACAACGAGGAGCCGAACGAAGAAAGAAAGCCGAAGTGGAATCGAAAACATTTCACCCCGTCAACTAAATCCGTCCTTATCGGGACGAACAAATCAGTTTACCAACTAAAGAGTTGGGTTGAATTTTTCTATTGTGCTGTTGTTAATTCAATTACCGCATCACGGCTGAATATGGCAATCATTAAACGTCGCGTCCCCGATTATACCACAAAGAACGTTGAACAACAAACGAACGAAAGTCTAGAAGGGATAATTCGAGCCAAACTGCAACACATCAGTGACCATGTGGTGGAGTTCGCCATTGTTCCTAGTTATGCATACCGGATTAGTTGCTGTTGGTGGGAAGCAAATTAGGCATATTTCTGTTGAGAAAATCATTCGTCTAGCGTGCACTAATTCAAACTAATTATTGTGGGGCAATAACAGAAGTTCGTCCCCTTTGGTGCAATTTGTATCACATTGCCTTCGTTGGTACCGCCTTCTTTTGTGCAATAGCATCCGACGCCATGACATACCAGCGCTTAGCTGAAATTTTGACTCAGTCTTACAACAGTCGTGGGGCTGTGCAGTGGCTGTTCGCACGCAGTTAGCGGCAGCAAGCACCTTGGATGGTGCACCGGCGAGCAGTCGTTGCCCACACTCTCGCTTCTTTCTACTCAATTTTTGAGTACAATTGTATGCTATCTCTTTTTCCCTCAAGGATGTGCTACTCAATTTTCGTTAAACAGTGGATCAACTCAATTTTTGATTAGATCAGCTTCTTACGAACATTTAGTAACATTTCCGCGAGAGAAAAGAGATAGCACACAGTGTACTCAAAAATTGAGTTAAGTGAAGCGGAGTGCATAAAGGCGTTGGTACAGTTGGCTGTTGGTGCCGATGCTCCTGTCAACCTCGCTGCGAAAACATGGCTGCTAAAGCCTACGAGTTGGCTGGAAAAGCCGCCCGTGACGAGACAAACAACCCTAGGGGAATCGCAAACTATTTCTCCCTCGTCAATTAAATCCGTCCTTTTCAGGACGACCAAATCAGTTTATTAACTAAAGAGTTTGTTTGGTTGAATTTTTCTTTTGTCGGTTTGTAGTTCAATTACGCCGCGTCTCGGAGTATATCACAAAGACCGTTGAACAACTATCGAACGAAATTTTAGAAGGGATAATTCGAGCCGAATTACGACACGTCATAGACCGACTAGACTATGTGGTTGAGATCGTTTTAGTTGCTAGTTGTGCATAGCGGATTAGTTGCTGGCAGTGGCTAGCAAATTAGGAACATTTCTGTTAAGAAAATCATCCGTCTAGCGTGCACTGATTAAAACTAATTATTGTGGGGCAATAACTGAAGTTCGTCTCCTTTGATGCACTTAGTATCACATTGACTTCGTTGAATGAAAATTTGAATCAGTGTAAGTCAATGTAGTCGTAGTTCTGTACAGAGCAAAATGTGCTGTAGCTACGCAGTAGGCGTGCGACAATACTGGAGGGTGCACTGGTGAGCATTCGTTATCCAACGAGGACGCTGCGAGAAAAAAAGGCTGCTGAAGCCTATGAGTTGATGGAAAAATGCCGCCCGTGACAACAACGGGACAAGAATCAGCCCACGTCACCTGCAGATGGCCACCCGCACCGACGAGGCTGAACCAAGAATACCAAGAAGAAACCCCAAGTTCAACCGTGAACAATGTTTCTCCCCGTCAACTATTTCCGTCCTTTTCAGTACGACCAAATCAGTTTGCTTATAAAAGAGTTTGTTTGGTTGAATATATCTCTTGTGCTGTTTGAAATTTCAATCATCTAACAACGCCCCAAGGGCCGAACTGAATATTTCATGTAAAACATAAACATTACAAACACAACAAACACAAAAATTAAACAAAGCTGAAGAGCCCAATGGGCTGAAACACTTAAAATGTAAAAAATTAGTATGTAAGACAAATGAATTGGAAATATAAAACATGTTAACTAACTAAAAAGAAATTTCAATCATTCGATAGGAATCAAATTATTTTGGGAATGTATGTAGTTCAACCATCGTAGAAAATACAACTAGGGCCGTATCATTATTAAAACCAAACGGTCCTTTTTAGAGCATCACCAAATGCTATCTAAAGAGTTAACAATAGAATTATCTTACATATTTATTTCCCAATGCTGGTCTATCGTTCAATTAGCACTATTTCGGCCTAGACGTCTATCGGAAATAATAGATAGACATGGCCAAACAGGCCACAACCATCTACAACGCAATAAGGATAATGATTTCCAGGTGGTCGATCATATCAACAGAATATGCCTCAGTGCACTCGCTTCACCATCTCGGAAGGCAACAGTGTCCAGCTGCAAAGCTCGAAGAAGAACGTACACGGAAGGAAACAAAGTCCCAAAATTTCATTTCCCCCAACTCTGAGTTCGGTCGGGAAGCCAAATTTGAGTATATGCCAAGTACTCAAATTTGAGTTACTGTATACAAAGTTTATGGAGGATAAATTTAACCGAATGCAAGTAAACCTGCAAAAACCAAAGAAGAGAACTTTTCCGCAGCGGTTATTAGTAAATGTTATACAACTTCTAATATAAAGTGCCTATCTCGTGATGATAGAATAAAAACATATATTTACTCGATTATTTTATTCATTTTGTTGTTTCTTAATTTTTGAACAACAACGCGCCAGTTTAATACCGTAACATATTTATTGTTTTTCGGTTTTTAAATCTCAATATACTTCAAATAACAAAAAGTATGCAAATCGACTTCCATTTACTCGCCAAAAATTTGTTGTCAATGAAGTACTCACCCATTGAGTAATGTTTACCTAGTCGTGCAGAATCAAAATTTACCCATCTCTCTCCAGTTAGCAACAGTACTACACCCCTGGTTTAAAAAACACTCAATTGCCGGTACTGCCGTTTGTTCCGTGTATAGCACCTTATCTACCGGGCGTTGAAGCATTTTAACCCGATCCTGTCGTTTCCTCCAAAACAATAAGCATTGCGACCAGCTTCATAATTGACATTTCCGAGCGGATTGAAAGCGTATCTCGCCCCGAACTGATTCTAAATCAATTGGCGGATGGCCCTGACGTCTCTGGAAATTCGCTTCCGCCCTCGATCAAGCTGCGGAGAGCTGAAGCTGACACGAGGTTCCCGAGGCGAGTCCTGGAAGCCATGGTCGAGGCAAACCAGTCATGACGGTAGATAGAGGCGGTGTTGGTAGTCGCATTCGCTCGAGACCCGGTATTGGCCTTTTTAGGGCCGTCAAAATCAACTGGAAAAGAAAGTTGACATGTGTTTTGGAAAGCCGGAGGCTGGGTTTCTGGGACAATCGATTGTGAAAAACATCTTTCCTGTGCCGAAGCCAGTAATGTTTTCCAACATTTGCACTTTTGTGCTGATGTTGTACACACATAATACCGCTTCAGGCAGCCGTATGCAATTGGAGGTGAATGAAACCAGCTTCTTGAGTAAAAGTTTCCCAAATTGAACAAAACTCATTCGCACTGCAAGGTGTCTGCCGTGCGATATTATCTTGTTATCGTATGTCGTCACATATTATTTCCAGTGAAAGTGTAGATGTATGAATGTAGATACCAAGACAGGCCATATCACGTGTTGTAGTGCGAACGTTTAGTGTATAGGAGTCTGATTTAAAGGAAACCAAATTCGCCACTTTTAAAACAATCGCCGATCTAGATTGGTACATTGCTTGCAGTCCTATTGTCAATTTCTATGCAGTAATAACTTATCATTGTCCTTCTAGTTTTTTGTATGTTTTTATTTTGATCAACGAAAAAGTTTATCATTTTATCAATAAACAAATTAACAGCGACTGAATCATGTCTTAGTTCTTCAGAAATTATAATGTTTAATTTGCATATTTTCAGTATAATATATTACGAAAGGATGGATTGTATTCGTCGTAATGTCTCCAATGGTGTGAGACGAAACTTCTTTCTGCAAATGAAGCTGTAATTTTCAGAAAGTCAGCAAATAGCTAAAAATTCACTATCTTGCAAGTTTTGTTTTGTAGTTTCTGTAAAAAATTGATTGTTCGCTTTTTACAAAATCATATGGAAATCAAACTTTCAATTTTTGAGCTGAAAAATGAAACAAACTTCATCGGTTTGCTTTACAATGTTTTCTAAACCACATCTGTCAGTGGTAACTCATAGTTCGAATGAAAGCTTTTCGTCAAAGTTTGTTGCTTCAATAAACTGTCTTCTAAAACTGAGGTATCTGGGGCAGTTTTTACATCTTCGTAGATGGCAATGAGTTGTCTTATTTTCGCAAAGCGTACCATTCGTTAAATGCTTTTAGATCATTCACATTGTATTTTTTAAGCTATGTAGAATTAAATTGACATTTACGCGTAGTGCAACGCAACATTATGTTCCTGTGATAGTCAATAGTTCATACTGTTTCTAATGAGCTTGCAACGATGAAAACCTTATTTTTATAACACGTAATATCGACAAAGCGATTAAAGCCTTCAATGTCATCATTAACAATCTTTTTCTGAACAGCTAATCTCTTATTTCCTGTCTTTACGCTAACAAAATCTCTTTGGCTCATATTGCATGGCTTATACCATCGTCCTCAAAATTAAAACTAAATTTTGTTTCATTACCCAAAGCTTTTTCCAGAGCTTGAACTTTGAGAGCACATGTAACTGAAACGCGA
>JASCZW010019235.1:0-14093 GCA_034211315.2 Aedes japonicus
ATATCTAATGCACATAAAGGGAATGCTAGATTTGGCATATATTAGTGGAATATTGCATGTGAATGTATTTTATCTTTTTTGTTGTTTACAGATTACTTTGGATTGGGATTGAACAAGAGACATTTCTACGCACCCGTTAAAATTGATTATTTCTTTCTGTACACAGATAATAAGAAACGTTCAATTTTATACGTTTTTTAATTCACATAAGAGAATGCTAGATTTGGCAGAAAATAATGTGATATTTCATGAATATATAAGCCAAATAACGCCTAAATACAGCCTGTTGAATAAAAAATTGCAAACATTGTTGTATGGTGCATGAAAGATTGCAAACATTCTCGTTGTTCACACCTTGGCTTGGAATCAAACGAGGGGCGATTTTACGCGCCTTTTTAAAATTCATTTTCTCTTTTCTGTGCAGAAAATTAAATATTTCTTTCAAACTGTGTAAAATCCAAATGATACTAGCGCAGAATGGTAAATAATTACATTGCTAAATGTTAAGGTGGAATGGCTTAAAGTCTAATACTGGCCACCCAATGCGCATTTTCAAAGACACATCTATATATATATATATATATATATATATATATATATATATATATATATATATATATATATATATATATATATATATATATATATATATATATATATACATATATATATATATATATATATATATATATATATATATATATATATATATATATATATATATATATATATATATAAATGGATTTCTGTCTGTCTGTCTGAACCTAATAGACTCGAAAACTACTGAACCGAGGGGCCAGGAAAGGTTCTTATGATAGTTAAAGACCCCTCCCTTCTCTGGAAAAGGGGCACTTCCGTACAAATGATACACTAATTTCTACATAACTTGAGAACTAATCAAGCAAAAGAACTAATTTCTACATAACTTGAGAACTAATCAAGCAAAAGAAACCTTATTTAGCATGTGTGAGGTTTTGAAGGCAAGAATGGTTTTTATGATGGTTTCAGATCCCTCCCCGTCCTGAAAGGGGGGCTCCCATACAAATGATATACAATATTCTGTATAACTCGAGAACTAATCAAGCAAATGGAACCAAATTTAGCATGTGAAGGTTTTTGAAGATAAATACTGTTTCAATGCTGATTTGAGACCCTGCTGCTCTGCCCAATGTTGATTTTCTGAAGGGAGGAAGGAAAGGGGGGGCTCTCATACTAATGAAACACAAATTTATGCATAACTCGAGAACTAGCCAAGTAAATGAAACCACATTTGGCATGTGGGGGTTATTGGACGCAGGATTTTTATATATAATAAAATGAATGTCTGACCGATCGGAGTGAAAATATGTATGCAGGGATTTTTGGGGCTGAGGAAGGTTTTTATGAATGTTTAAGACCGCTTCCCCCTTCTGGAAGGGGGAAGGGCTCCCATACACATGAAACACAAATTTTTGCATAACTTGAGAACTAATCAAGCAAATGGAACTAAAATTGGTATGCGGGGTTTTTTGAAGGCAAGAAATGTTTCTATGGTGATTTTATACACAAATTTCAACCAAACCTGAGAATTATCCAGGTAACTAAGCCACAAACTGTGTATTGTCTGGGTAAGAAGAATATTCTGATAGAAGTTTGAACACCCCCTTCTTAGTTAGTCAAATAAAACTCATTCAAAAGAAAGCGTCGGTTCTATGTAACGTTCATTCATTTAATTACAGGCGTAGCAATGCTTGCACCGGGATCAGCTAGTGTCTCAATAGATCTTGGGTCGTTGCATTTGCTATTCCAAATTCAAAGGGTCCGGGAATGGAACTGGTACAATCCATTTTGGGTAATTACAATGTAGTACATAGAATAACATCGAGCCACCCCTTGTCGCTTTGTTTACCCCGATTCTCAGCTGTAGGCTGCAACTTGTTTTCGTAATCGTATTTGAACCTGGAGAAGTGGACCTTGAAGAAAAATGTGTTCACTTAAGTTTTTTTTTTACACGGTTTATTTCAAACGGTTTTTTTACATGGTTTGTTTTCGGCGATAACTCCAGAACGAAACATTTTATCGACCTGATTCGAATAACATTTTACGTTTTGGGCAACAAGTAATCATATGGCAGTTTTTCAAAAAATTCACAATGTTTGGTGTGGTAATACTCAAAATTTTAAAAACTGTATTTTGACCATTTCAAGGAAAGGTAACGCATACAAACAAAATCAAAGCAATATATAATGTTTAAGCATGTGAATTTATCAACTCTATTTAGTATTTGTTTTACCCGGTTCCATACTAAAAGTATCCCCCGTGCAAAAAAAACCTTTGTGTACAATCAAAAGATTCCTGGAGGCTGGCTCCAGTGTGTCAAAAATTCAAATTCAAGAAGCAGTATCCCGTAAATTTATCCAACACCCATCTCGTCATTCACCGATTCGGTGAAAAACTGAATGTTCAGAAGAGCCAATCGGTGCTAGCAAGAACACATAAAGTCACTCCGTCAGAATGTTTGCGATTATTGTGTTTTGTGTTGATTTCCTCTTTTTGTTTTGACTGATTGAACCGGAGATCTGTATAGAAAAATGTGTCGGTAGCATCCTGTGTGAATGAAGGCAATCGATGCGAGTCACCTTTCTTGGAGGGGATCGAATGCTTGTGTTCGTTTGTTCATTGCCTCTTCTCTTTATTGGTAATTCGTGTGTTCAGCAGAGACCAAAGAATTGAATAATGTTGTTTTTCGCTCTCATTTCGGGCTGCCAATTTTTTCACACACTGGCTGGCACTACTAAAAAACGGTATAGTGGTGGACTTCAAGTAACAGCCACACACTACCAAAATTTCATGTAAATTTCTATCCCCTGAGACCGACACATGCAAGCATCCTTTAGCACATAAGAATGAGTTGAAAGAGATGAGAAAATCAATTCAATCGAACCCATTTTTTGTAGAATTGCGTTTCTGTCAGTTTCAGGAGACATAATTTTACACGAAATTTAACTTTAAGCTCCGCGACTTTTTACAGCCATGAATTACGTCTCGTGTAAAATTCATAATTTTTAAGTGTGCATGGTAAAAAGAAAAGTAAACAAGCATTTACAAAGAAATTCACGTCGGAGTGTCATTCAACTGGCGAAAAATCTGCATATATCAGATATCAGAATCCGACGAGTCCTAAAAAAAGAGGCTTAAGATCAAGCTATAAAGGATTCAAAAAGTACAGGATCTTACAATCAAGCAAAAAATGATAAGAGCGAGTGATAAGAGCTGTGGCATTGCAGCAATGACCACAATGAAGCAAAGTTGAAACATGTCGTATTTACGGACGAATAGCTCTTCACTATTCAGCAATTCGTAGACAATCAAAACGATACGGTTTAGTTTACAGCAAAATCCCGACGAATTTTCGACGTTTTGACGACCACTCGACGACAAAAACCTGTGTCGGTGATGGCTTGGGACAAAATTACCCATAACGATTGAACTTCACTGGTTGTTCCTAAAGGGGCAAAAATCAATCAACATACCTATCGGAAATTGGTTCAGCAGAATGTTGTTGAGCCGTGGGCACAAGCTCATTTCGGTTCAACACCTTAGATTTTCCTTTTAGGACTCCGCACCGGCTCACAAAGTGAAACAGACTCAACTGTCAATTGCAGAACATTTTCCAGGATTCATTTCTAACTAGCATTTCTAGTTTTTAGAATTGCCTAGTGAATTAGGCTGACTGGAATCCAATAGACTTTTCTGTAAAGAGTTTGTTGGACCAAGGTCTGCTGGTGAGAGTTGAAACATGAAAGTTTGGAAAGCCTGAAAACAGATCTAGTGGCTGAATGTGATCCAATAAACCAGCAGAACACCTGCGTTGTTTGATCGTTTGAAGCAGATCATTCCTGTCAATTCTAGAATTTAATCGATGATCTTTCAAACAGAGAACTTTGTCGAGTGAATTAGTGTAAACTCTGTACAAAAAGGTTTTGTTTTGTTTAATTTACTTGATGTTGTCAATGCAGATTTTCAATTGTTGGATCCAAAAATTTTGCTGCATTGAACTTACACTCTAATAAGAAAATCGCGAAGTGGCATTGTATGACATAGGATTCTGAAGCGTTTCTCTCTAAGTGGTTCTGGAAGCAACCTATTTACATAATATTATTTTTCGAAGGTGACATAAGCCCGATTGAATATAGACACATTTTTTGGAAGAAATTTTATTTTGGTTTATGCCATCGAGAACAAGACCATTGGACTTTGGATGGGTTTCTCTGTACTCAACTAAACGTTAGTCGTAAGCCTGCTGTATTTCGTGCGCATGAGATAAAAAAAGTGAAAAACAACTGTATAAGTCGTGCTCTCTTAGATCAAACAAAAATCCGACACGGTTCCACAGTTCGACCAGGACATTGCCTTTGCCTTAACCAGTCCTTCTTTGCCACGGCCAGACATATGGAGGGGTAGCATAGTGTGCTGGGCGATTTGACAGTGCACCGTCGAAAGCTGATAAGTATCACTGATAGCTGCTCGCCATGCCGGGACCGTTTTATATAATGACGTCGGGTACCATTGCATGAAAGGAAGACGGTAACACGAAGGCAATGCAAAACAAATTTTACTGAAGGGGAAGAACCTCAGTTGTTGCGCTAGACACCAGCGTGGAAATGGAACGATAGAGAAAATCAGTCAAATTCTCCCGACACCACGCTTGGACGATCCGCGATGGTCGGTGCGCCGTACTGATGAAAAACGTATCGATCTTTCCCGTAAAGGTCCCGAAGTGCCGGGGTCCTACCCTTTTCCAGAACCTCGGTCTTATAGTACGCGGCGTTGATTTTCACGTTTTTCTCGATAAACATCAGTGGGAGCTTCCCACGCTTGGATACGGCCCCCCAAACCATCACCGACGTGGTGCTCTGGAAACGCGGGATGTTTATGTGAGACGGGGGGTGCTGGCCAACTTCGGCGCCCCCAGCCGATCATGTTGGACATTGTGCGGCTATTGCAAGACAAAAAGTTTCTTATCAGAAAACACGAACTCCTGACCTGCGTGCCGCGAAAGTATCAGTTTGGCTCTGCCCAGCCTCTTCTTCGTTGTATTCTCCGTTACCCCGAGAAGCTTGCGTTGCTTGTTAGGCTTGTATCTTAGGTTCTTCATCATAACGGTGGGGGCAGTTCCGATCAACAAATCTAGATCAACGGTCTCCAGACCGAGCGGTTTTTTACGGAACGGAATTTTACACTGCAACTAGCCGGAAAGATGCAACTGAACATCTGAAACGGAAGTATGAAATAAAAATCCCTGGAAAATATCTGGTCTGGCAAGTCTGTGGGCTAGAATTTCAGATTTTCGTAACCACAAGTACCGTAAACGCTGAGATTTACCGGCAAGAATGCCTCAAAAAGCGGCTCTTACATTTCCTGGAACATGCGACTCAATTCTTGTTCTGGCCAGATTTTGCCAAGAATTGTAACTGTCCACACCTCGGCCCGATTGAAACATACTGGTCAATGGTCAAGGGAAACATCAAAAAGTTTGGTGGAGAGGTTTCAACGATCCAAGAATGTCGTTCTGAGTGGCTTACTGCTTCGATGCTGCGAGAAAATTGACAAGGACACCGTGCAAAGATTGATGAAAGGAGTGAATAAGAAAGTGCGTGCAACAGCTTATGGAAATAAATCCATATAAATTTATGTGCAGTTGAGCTAAGTATTACATTTATCTATAAAATGAAATAAATAATATGAATAAAAAACAAAACATGTTGTTTTTCTAATACAATTTTTGTATGTCCGGATTTTGGTGTGAACGGCCTTTAAAAGCTCATCTGACAAGCTGAAACTTAAATAAAAAAATCCACTAACAATTTTCTTTCCTGAGATACTCGTGGGAAAGCAACAGTTAATACGGCCGACAAGTATCGCAACAAGTATCGATATAACATTTAGGTTTCTTCCCTAATTGAGGACGTTGCCGGCGTCGTAATTGATCCTATAATTTAGAACACCAGGAGTTGCACATTGAGATAGGTTCACAGCTTCCAAGTTAAGTCCCTCTTTGTAACTTCAGCAAACTCCGATCAATCACTGAGTAGCGGACCACGGGTGGTCTTAATGCTGATGCTTACGCTAATGCCTAAAAGCATCCTTACTGTTGGTTCAAATCGCTTCAGGCAACTCTAAAGCTAAGTTAGTAATTTCCTTGTTTTTACAATTCAAAACAACCACCACAATTTTTGAATAGCATCAACGACATCCTCACTGTTTTTTTATATTGGTCATAATTATTAAAAAATAACTTATTTTCTCAATTAAAACTCATTATCACAATTTGTGTGTGATTCAAACAGCATCCTTACAATTGGCACGAAAACCCGTCTAAATTAGAAATCTCGCGAATTCAGCGTTGGTAATTACTTATCAATTATGTCGGAAATAGAGACCTAAGATAACTTTTAATTGTAACATGTTTTATTTAATTAAAAAAAAATAATTCTTCAGTTTCCAGATGAAATATGGTATAGTAAAAATCCTTTCTAATGCTCTTAAGAAATATTTTGTTTGTTGGCCCCAACCAGAGAGATTAACATTTGAATAAGGCATATTTTTCACACAAAGCCATATTAACTTTTGTTTTAGCGGTGATTTCAGTACATTGAAAGTTGTATCAACTATTAATCGAGAACCAATGTGAGGACAACTTTGCTGAAAATTTTGAAATAAAAAAACTTAGAGCAGTATAACTGATTTTTATAGGGAAATCCTAAGCTAACTGTATGATGTATGATATGTACTACCACCCATTGTAGCACGGAAACTAAGTCCGACAGCAGTGAGCTCTCCTCGCTGTTAGACTTGATCAAGCTTTAATAACCACTGATTATCCCAATCATGCCATTGGATGAAGGGCCAAAAAGGTGTTGGGTGGATCGATAGGCAATATCACTTATACGTATCCACAGGGATATAAAGAATCTCCTTCCAACAACAAGATTGGACAATTGGTCAAAAGATCAAGCTATCTAACATGAGGATGCCCCAATGGGCGGGGAGAAGAGCCCGCCCTCTATTCACAAACTGTTAACAATGGGGAGTTGGCATTTCCACTCTCCCCATCCAGAGTGCTTCAATCGGGTGCCCTGATGGTCCCTCCCATTCCCATGAAATATTTATATAATAGAGTTATATATTTATGAAAATGAAAAATACTACAAGCATTCGTAATAATTATTCATGTTTTTCCTTTCGGTTGATCCTGAAATGCAAGAAATTTTGGAAATTGTTAATGTGTAGAGTTCTTTGGTTCCACGCTTAAGCACGTTTTTGTTCGTTTTCAGCAAAAAAGTGATTTGAGGTATCCTGAAAAAGTTTGTTACATCTATTGAAATTTTACAGAACTAAGTTGGTTACTATTTGCTGCTAGGTGTTGATTTTATAACAGCGATCCACGTTTATTTTTGCTGACTCAATAGTGATTGCTACTGAGTTAGGAGTTGCTCCTGAAACAGGGAAGATTCAATTGAATTAAAGACAAATGGACATAAAAAACAATAAGTAATGTTTAAATAATCGATGATGCAAAATCAATAAATCAATATCATCAAATATAAGTTAATGTGAGTTATAAGACAGAAATGAAAAAAATCGAACTGTAAAATCAGACACTAGCCAAATGGCACAAAGCGCTGCACGAATCAGATCAGCTCAGATTTAGTAAAATGTCCATTCGCAAACCGGAATTAAAAAATACATTCAGTTATAAGTATAAATCACGATAACACAAGTAATGATAAAAATGGTAATGATGATGATAATGATGCATGGTAATGGTTATGAATAAACAATGTCATATAAGGTAATATATATAGGGAAGGGATATTATAAAATGAGCTGAAAATTACATGTGTGCCGACTGCTGTGTTGTGGCAATTGTAGACAAACTTGTGCAGCCATTATGAACCAGCATAGGGACACCCTAAGCTGAGTAGGAAAAACTGCTCTAATTCGGTCATTTTGAAAGCTACAGAAAAATTGATTCAATCAAAGTTGTTGAAAATATTCTCTCGAAGATGCTGCCTTTTTTTCTGCAAATACAAAAGTAAGATTTTTAATTTCTCTGAAAACACGGACCACCCTAGTTTTCGTCCACTGCCAAAACCAGTAAATCCACATTCTACGTGAAAATCATATAATTGTTACGTGATTTTTCACGTACAATTCACTGGCACGTAATTTTCACCTGATTCTATTGAAGAAGATGTGGTTACGTGTTCAGGTGAGAGTTACGTGAAATTTCACGTGGAAATAACGTGACGATTTTTTTGAGTGTATGAATAAGGGCCCTATTATTAAAAACAACATTGTAGAAAACAATTTTGCTCCAAAACTTCAAACGTATCTTTCCAGCTAACTTCGGATTCTTGACCACTGTGCTTTGGTATTGTCTTGATCTTAGATCAACAGTTTTTACACATTGAGGATACATGTTAGCACCAAGATTCATCTGATGGTTATCTGTGTTATTACAGCTGCTTTGACAATAACGGAGTAGCATCCTCGGGATGTCAATCACGTTGCTGATGCTCACGCTCAACCTTTACTAATGTAAAAATCGTGAAAATAGATGGCAGAGCTTAGAAACATAGAAACAAAAATGATTGAGATTAAATGAAATCCATCGAGAGTGAAATGATGTTTTTTTTTACTATTTCGAATGTCTATCGGACGAAATGTATCCTTGTATCAAGTGATATTCAACAACATGCTCTCAGAGCCTCAAAAATTCACACTTGCTGGAAAACTATTTTGCTTCGTCTCCAAATCTCTTTTTTCTCTCAACTCAATCCAAATAATTTCCAACCCAAACCCCAGAGCTCATGTTGTCACACATTTGAAATCATGCCCTTCCAGGGAGACATAACTTTTCCCTTTAAATTATTCATACCCCAAAAGCCGCACTCTGATTTAATCGCTGAAGGTCAAAAGCCAAGCTCTATTCGGTTTGTTAGTGTGGATATTTTTTGTTGTTGCTATTTTCCACAGCTACACCTCCCGGAGACGTGCTGGCATGTTTGCTGAGCTGAATTACGGCCCACTAGGCGGCACACGTGGCTGTGTATGTGTGTGCTTGTATGTGAGCACTGGACAAACAAGGCCATGGCCAGTAGGTGGTGACCTGTGTGACTCCGATTCTCGATGCAAAAAGTTCACGCGTTTCGTGCACTTGTGTGAGCTGATGGTGTGGATGGCCATCTCTTGAGCGCCTCGAATTCTAGAAAAAGTTTCTCCACTGCCACTGGCAGGATTTGAACAACCGAACGCTTCAATGAGTTTGAAACAGCATCATTAGAAAGCATCTGGCGCCCATCAGCACACCATTGTGTCTCGGAAGCCATTATTCGGAATTGACTGTTCGAAACACGCTCGTCCGTTCGTTCGTTCGTTCGTCGAATTAGGACTCCATTCTCAATCGAATACATGCCTTCGTTTACAGACGTCAGAAATTTTAGATTTTACCACCCTTCACTCAACTACAGCCGTATATGTAGTCAGTCGTCAGGATTTGCTTCACTTTACACATCCGAACGATGATGATAAGGTTGATTCAAACTAGTATCGATTGGTTTAAGGTATTCTTTTGCTTCCGCACAGGGGGAAAAAATGAATGCCATGCAACATCCTGTGTGCTAATTCATCCTGTGCACCACTCTATGTATCGTGCACATAGAACCGCATACAGCGTTGCCAGTGCTGTTTCAACTAGCCCTGTCACTAACCCTGCAGAGATCCTTCCATAGATCCGGTATCACTGCATCCTTGCTGATGTAGCTGAACGCCATTTCCACCCCACTTAGTCCGCGTTACAATGTGCAATGGTAATAAACTTAATTTATTCATGACCCGCAAGAGGCAAGGCCTTCACTGCTATTATGATAGTCCGTTCGACCATCGACAGACGAAACACCACTGGCCGTGAGCAATTCACCGATTAATTCCGATAGATAACAACAGAATGAAAGTTGCATTAGATAGATTACTTTCACCATGACCGCAGCCCGTGTTGCGATGTGTTGCCCCGGAACATTTGGAACGCGATCGCCCAGCTTAGCCGGCCAGGTCGGAATTGTTTAGATTGGCTGTGGAGAAGACCTTACACATCCAGCAGGGCAGTCATGTTTTATGCACAAACATAGCTTCCACCAGCGGTAATCGACTCATCCGGCAAAGGCACCCGCGAGAACGATGCAATGCAGTCGGTATTGATTTGGAATGTCCGTGTGCAACTCATCAGCTAAGTAGGCTTACCAGCGCGATAATGAACCTCTCGATGAGGTAGACGTTCTATTTGCTTGGAAATTCGGAATCTGCAATGTCGTTGAGTTCTGGTTGGAGATATTGAATTAAATTTACATCGATGATTTATGTAATTGAACACTCACTGACTGCATTGAAAAATTAGCTCATGCCTACTGTGAAATTGAGTAATGCGTCCGTAATGCGTTAAAAGTCCGTAATGCGTTAAAAAATAGACACTGGATCGTTATCTTTGGTTATTATACCTTCTGCTCAAATATGAACGGGACTGGTAAAATAAAACACAAACGGTTAAGTATTCTTCAATATTTATGTTGTCTACTTCAAAATAATCACCATCGGAAGCGATACACATATGCCAACATTTTTTCCATTCCTTATAGCACTTTTCATATGCCTCTTTTGGTATCGCCTTAAGCTCCCTCTTTGAATTCTCCTTAATGACTTCAATCTGGCTTCATAAGGCTGACATTTGAATGGATTTTGTTTTAAACAACGTTGTTATTGTACGTCTTTATGCTTGTTTGATATATACTAGTGGTCAAGTCAATGGACCCATAACCTTAACGTCCTAGGTTCGAATCCAGGTTGCTCCATATTTTTATTTTTCCAACATTTATATATTTCATTAGGTAAAATAATGAAATTCATAATGATTTCTTGTGGGAAATAATCATTAAACAATCTTATGAATATCGAAAGTTTGTTTCACTGAGTGTATCTGATGATTTTACAGAAAGAAGGATTAGCATCTTAATCAACTGTTTCTTATGAAGATATATCTCTATTATTGTGAAATAGACAATCGGTTTGTTGGATTATGTGTAATTTTTTATTATTTATTTTACTCCTATAATTTGGGTGTCCCAAATTTAACGTGGACAGGCTTTATGCTTGCAAATCAATGCTACAAACTTGCAAAATAAAAACGCAGCTTAACACACAAAGTTCATTATCAGGGCCCTACATCGTCAAAGCATAAAAATGAAAATGAATCGCTTTTGTATTCATTTCTCTCCACTTCAATTAGCTTTCGTGTAGTGAATCAATTTGAGTTTCACCAATTCACTTCCTATCAAACGTGAGTAAACTTGAATTCATTTGTGCTTTAGCCACCGTCGAAAGCGTTTCGATTGGAAATCAGATTTACTTCAAACGACGTCAACTTCGTTGAAATTGATAGGATCTCAACCGCCCTCACCCCACACCCAACCCGAGCAGTGGTTGGCGAACACTACGAAATATGCGTGCCAGTGTTGCTAGAAGTATTGTCATTTGACGATGCACGCATTACTATAAAGGATCACCCACAATTGATACGTTTCGGATGCATTGACGTAAATTTGACAGAAAACCTATGGGAAAACTGTCAAATTCACGCAAATGCATCCGCAACGTATCAATTGTGGGCCAGCCATAACTTTGCTCGACAAAAAGCTCCCCGAGCTGGCAAGTGCGTTTCTTTTTGATACTGCGGTGACTGATTTAAATTGCATTTGTTGAATTTGCGCTGGAGTTGTGAACACAAAAGGAATCGCGTGAAAGCAACATAAATATCAACAATTTCATTGATCATTTCATAAAATGTTTGATTATTGTTTTCGGTGCTGCAATGATTTTATCTGATGGTACTGTTTATAGTCATAACAATAATGAATACCTCAAAAATGAATAAAGGGCGATACGGTCAAAATTTGGTCAATATCAACTTGACGTATTTCTTTCAATTTTGCATTTAAAAAACCTGAACACCCCTCATTTTGAAGGTGTGTGTGTGTAGAATGTTGCTCCTATTTTGATTTTGGAATTCACTCTTCAGTTGTCAAAATGCCGTCCAAGCAAGAAAAGCAGCGTATCAAAATTTTGCTCGCGCATCGCGAAAATCCGAGCTACTCGCACGCAAAGTTGGCAAAATCGCTAAAAGTTGCCAAATCAACCGTTACAAATGTAATTAAAGTGTTTGGGGAACGTTTGTCGACAGCCAGGAAGTCTGGATCGGGAGAAATCGAAAACCGGAAGCCGCTGAGACGACAAAGAGAGTTGCCGGTAGTTTCAAGCGAAACCCCTAACCTATCTCTCCGAGATGCCGCAAATAAGCTGGGTGTATCGTCTACAACCGTGCATCGAGCCAAAAAACGAGCCGGACTATCGACTTACAAGAAGGTAGTGACTCCAAATCGCGATGATAAACAAAATACGACGGCCAAAGCGCGATCCCGGAGGCTGTACACGATGATGCTGACGAAGTTTGACTGCGTGGTAATGGACGACGAAACCTACGTCAAAGCCGACTACAAGCAGCTTCCGGGACAGGAGTTTTATACGGCAAAAAGGAAGGGAAAGGTAGCAGATATTTTCAAGCACACGAAACTGTCAAAGTTCGCAAAGAAATATCTGGTTTGGCAAGCCATCTGTACCTGTGGCTTGAAAAGCAGCATTTTCATAGCTTCCAGGACTGTCAACCAAGAAATTTACGTGAAAGTGTGTTTGAATAAACGTCTGCTGCCTTTCCTGAAGAAACACGGTTGTTCCGTACTGTTTTGGCCGGATTTGGCATCTTGCCATTACGGTAAAAAGGCCATGGAGTGGTACGCCGCCAACAACGTGCAGGTGGTTCCCAAGGACAAGAACCCTCCCAACACGCCAGAGCTCCGCCCAATTGAGAAATACTGGGCTATTGTCAAGCGGAACCTAAAGAAGACCAAAAAAACTGCTAAGGACGAGCAGCAGTTCAAGGCAAACTGGCTTTCTGCGGCGAAGAAGGTGGACAAGGTGGCTGTACAAAATCTGATGGCAGGGGTCAAGCGTAAGGCCCGGCAATTCGGATTTGGAAAAGCGGAAGCCTAACTGAATATTTTTCCTGAATTTAATACTAATTGAACTTGAAAAAGAAATTTAATTTGATTTTTTAAATAAACGATTTCACCGATTTACACGCGTTTTCCCTTGACCAAATTTTGACCGTATCACCCTTTATAAATCCACACGTATTGTACGAATTTCAATTCTACTGCTTTATACTAGTTTGACACCGAAGGCTGAAATAAACACTGATGAATGACTTAGTCGATAATGTTTGTTCGACGATTGTTTTGCTGAAGGTGACTAAGAAGTGGCTGTCAAAAGAAGGTAATGTGTTTTAATTAAACGGAATGAATGTTAATGCCTATAATATTCATCAATCTGAAAATGACGACAACTTCTATGAACAACTTCTATCATCCTTAAAACATTTTTTGACGATGGCCAACGACCAGGGTTTGAGCTAATTTAATTTACATGTTCTCAAGCATAAGGAGATGAAGGAACAATATAAATCCTGCAAAATAAGATTGCCCTAGTTTTCACCACTACACAGAAAAATGTATGAATATTTATTATGATGTAATCTAAACCATAACTCAAAACATGTCTACATAAATAATTGTTGAAAATATTTCTCAATTCAAAATACCGTAAATAGCAAGTTTATGCATGACTGTATGACAATTTAAAAAAAAATCTTGCTTGACTTCAACCAATTGATAAAATCTGTATCCACATTAATCCGGACACCTTCAAATCATTGTAACTTTTGAAATATTGCACGTAGGAATTAAATTTTTTACTGTAGTATAGCTGAGAGTCTATGATGAAAAAGACTATGATTGATGTTTACATTTCATGTATTTTATAGCAGATTATAAATTTACGGCACTTATTTATAAAGTACGAGCTAACATTTTTCTGTGCTATAAATTTTAAATCACGTTTATAATTTTTTTACCCCTAAGTCGTCATGAATTTACATGTTTCGTTAC
>JASCZW010019236.1:0-14082 GCA_034211315.2 Aedes japonicus
TTTTGAGCTGTTTAGTGGAATACCTGTAACTAGAAATTAGAAGAAGAATTAGTATCTTCCATTTAATTCCAACTACCTTTGCTTATCTTCGACAGATACGCGTATTTCGTCTACAATGTGCAGACTTCTTCAGTGTCTCGTACTAATAACTCGACTGAAAGAAAACCTTCGCCACCTGCCGTATATATACTATTTTCTAAATACAAAACGTTTACCTATCATTATGTTGTTTATACCTATCTTATTATTAGTTTGTCTATACCTATCCTGAGTCAAAAACAAGTGTACTTAATATCTAATTCGCTTCTTTCTCATTTATACCTAACATACTTATTGTGTAGCAGCGGGTGCTCCGCTTCGTCGGGTTTGATGTCGTTTGGGTAGTAAGTTGAAGAGCCATGTGTAACCATTGCCTTGGTCTTTGTTTAGTAGATTTGTGTTCTGTTGTTTGTTTATTTCTAAGCTTTCTGCGACGTCTAATTTCCAGGGTGTAGATGTAGTCCGTAATATTGTGATGTCATTCGTCGTTATGTCGTGATTTTCCGTGAAGATGTGTTCTGCGACTGTTGATTTGAAGTTATGTGAAATTCTTTCTCGTTCTGTTTGACAGCCTTAGTCACCTCCGCTAGATGCTCCTTGAACCTTGTTGCCAAGGTTCTCTTTGTTTGACCTACATATATTTTGCTGCAGTGTTTACACTTGATTCTGTATACCCCTGCTCTGCCTAATGTGTCTACTGAGTCTTTGGTGGAGCCTAACATCGATGCTAATTGGTTGTGCCTACTAGAAAAAACTAAGTCTAAGCCAAATTCCCTAAGTCGTGGTTTAAGCTTTTGTGTAATGTCTTTATCGAAGGGGACGGATACACGTTTTAGGGGTTCAGGTGAGTCTGAGAGGGTTGTTAGTGATTTTCTATGAAGATGTTTTTCCTTTTTGTTGATGATCGCTTGAATTGTCCTCTTTTCGTACCCATTGAGTCTGGCAGTTTCGAAGATATATGCTAATTCTTTGGCTTTTCCAGTTTTATTGAGAGGAAGGATCAACATCCGGTGGATCATGTGGTGGAAAGTGGCCATTTTGTGCTGAAAAGAGTGGTTTGAAGTGTATGGGATGACTCTTTGGGTGTTTGTGGGTTTTCTGAAGATTTCAAACTCTAAAGGAGATGGCGACAATAATTCTCTCTTTACTAGAAGGTCGAGGAATGCAAGTTTTCCATCCTTTTCTATTTCATGGGTGAACTTAATGTCTTTGTGGAGATTGTTGATTTCTTGAAGAATCAGGGAGAGATCGTCTTTTTCACGACGGCGAAGATGTCGTCGACGTATCTCCACCAACGAGTTGGGAGTAATCCTTTCGCTTTTAGGATTGTTTCCAAATTCGCCATAAACAGTTCACAGAGGAATGGGGATAGAGGATTTCCCATAGGGGCTCCTTTTAATTGTTTATAGAATGATCCTCTGAAAGTGAAGTAGTTCTCTTCCATGCAAAGTCGGGTCAGCTTAAGGTACATCCGTACCTTTTGCTTCCATGTTGTGTCATCTCCTTGTTTCAAAAGCCAATCTTCTAGAAGGTTAATTGTGTCCTTGATCGGTACGCTAGGGAAAAGGGCTGTGACGTCGAAAGATACCATTACTTCATTGTCATTTATATGACCTGATGACTGTAGCTGTTGTACAAATTCCTGGGAGTTGCGAACTGAGCTTGTTGGGAATTGCTCGGAGATACCTTGAAATTCTTTTACTAGCCATTTTGCTAGCTTATGGGCTGGAGATCCTACAGATGAAACAATCTCCCTCATTTCGTTTCCGGGTTTGTGGACTTTTGGGAGGCCTTTAATTCTGGGGAGGATGGGGTTTGGTTCACGAAGACGGACTGCTGCATCCCCTAATACTACTTTACACTCTTTTAGTGTTTTGTCCACGTGTTTCACCATGTTTGGTAGGGGTCTACCCGAAGCTGCCTATAAGGACCATTACTGATCTTAGAAGCCATCTGCTTGTCGTAGTCCTCCTTATCCATGATGACGACTCTGTTGCCTTTGTCTGCTTTTAGGTAAAAAACAGGCTTTGAATTAGATATTAAGTACACTTGTTTTTGACTCAGGATAGGTATAGACAAACTAATAATAAGATAGGTATAAACAACATAATGATAGGTAAACGTTTTGTATTTAGAAAATAGTATATATACGGCAGGTGGCGAAGGTTTTCTTTCAGTCGAGTTATTAGTACGAGACACTGAAGAAGTCTGCACATTGTAGACGAAATACGCGTATCTGTCGAAGATAAGCAAAGGTAGTTGGAATTAAATGGAAGATACTAATTCTTCTTCTAATTTCTAGTTACAGGTATTCCACTAAACAGCTCAAAACCCTCTAGGATTCATCATGGCAACCAAGCCGTCAGAGCCCAACAAATTCATCGGATTGAAGAAAACCATCGCCGCACTTAGGAAGGACGTAGCATTTCTGAAGAAATGCTTAAAATATAAAGTTGTACCAGTAAGTCATAGGATTAAAATACGAACATCGACACCCGCCCACATCGTCAGGAAAATGGAAGCAGAATTCATCAAGGACAGCATCAAACGACTATTCAACAAACTGGACCGGAAAACTTTGGAGTGCTATTCTCTGCACCTGAAGTTAGCCAAGGAGTATCCCGTAAAGTTCCAGGAGTTCTTATCCCGAGTCAAGGTAGCAGAGGAATGCGAATCAAATAGGAAACGAACGGTTCTCGATAGGAAACTCAACAAGCTGAGAATAGAATCCCAACAGACTCGGACCACACATCACACCAAGGAACAGACCAAACTTACACCCACCATCAACACGACACCGATGGTCCACTCCATTGAAGGACTGGTTGTTAACCGATCGACGACCGCATTCACGGAAGAACAACTGACTCATCTCAACAAAGGATTAGGATACGCGGTTACAACCAAGCCCGACGTGGAACAGATCATCATCGACGTGGAGACAGCAATTACAAACACTCTTCCGACATCTTTACAAAACACAGCCAGGACTATCACTTCGAACATTATTAAGGACGGACAGAAACAAAAACACAACAACGAGAAAGAAATTCGCATCGTTAAGGAGCTGAAGTCAAAGCCTGTTTTTTACCTAAAAGCAGACAAAGGCAACAGAGTCGTCATCATGGATAAGGAGGACTACGACAAGCAGATGGCTTCTAAGATCAGTAATGGTCCTTATAGGCAGCTTCGGGTAGACCCCCTACCAAACATGGTGAAACACGTGGACAAAACACTAAAAGAGTGTAAAGTAGTATTAGGGGATGCAGCAGTCCGTCTTCGTGAACCAAACCCCATCCTCCCCAGAATTAAAGGCCTCCCAAAAGTCCACAGACCCGGAAACGAAATGAGGGAGATTGTTTCATCTCCAGCCCATAAACTAGCAAAATGGCTAGTAAAAGAATATCAAGGTATCTCCAAGCAACTTCCAACAAGCTCAGTTCGCAGCTCCCAAGAATTTGTACAACAGCTACAGTCATCAGGTCATATAAATGATAATGAAGTGATGGTATCTTTCGACGTCACGGCCCTTTTCCCTAGCGTACCGACCAAGGACGCCATTAACCTTCTAGAAGATTGGCTTTTAAAACAAGGAGATGACACAACATGAAAGCAAAAGGTCCGGATGTACCTTAAGCTGACTGGACTCTGCATGGAAGAGAACTACTTCACTTTCAGAGGTTCATTCTATAAACAATTAAAAGGAGCCTCTATCCCATTCCTCTGTGAACTGTTTATGGCGAATTTGGAAACAATCCTAAAAGCGAAAGGATTACTCCCAACTCGTTGGTGGAGATACGTCGACGACATCTTCGCCGTCGTGAAAAAGACGATCTCTCCCTGATTCTTCAAGAAATCAACAATCTCCACAAAGACATTAAGTTCACCCATGAAATAGAAAAGGATGGAAAACTTGCATTCCTCGACCTTCTAGTAAAGAGAGAATTATTGTCGCCATCTCCTTTAGAGTTTGAAATCTTCAGAAAACCCACAAACACCCAAAGAGTCATCCCATACACTTCAAACCACTCTTTTCAGCACAAAATGGCCACTTTCCACCACATGATCCACCGGATGTTGATCCTCCCTCTCAATAAAACTGGAAAAGCCAAAGAATTAGCATATATCTTCGAAACTGCCAGACTCAATGGGTACGAAAAGAGGACAATTCAAGCGATCATCAACAAAAAGGAAAAACATCTTCATAGAAAATCACTAACAACCCTCTCAGACTCACCTGAACCCCTAAAACGTGTATCCGTCCCCTTCGATAAAGACATTACACAAAAGCTTAAACCACGACTTAGGGAATTTGGCTTAGACTTAGTTTTTTCTAGTAGGCACAACCAATTAGCATCGATGTTAGGCTCCACCAAAGACTCAGTAGACACATTAGGCAGAGCAGGGGTATACAGAATCAAGTGTAAACACTGCAGCAAAATATATGTAGGTCAAACAAAGAGAACCTTGGCAACAAGGTTCAAAGAGCATCTAGCGGAGGTGACTAAGGCTGTCAAACAGAACGAGAAAGGAATTTCACATAACTTCAAATCAACAGTCGCAGAACACATCTTCACGGAAAATCACGACATAACGACGAATGACATCACAATATTACGGACTACATCTACACCCTGGAAATTAGACGTCGCAGAAAGCTTAGAAATAAACAAACAACAGAACACAAATCTACTAAACAAAGACCAAGGCAATGGTTACACATGGCTCTTCAACTTACTACCCAAACGACATCAAACCCGACGAAGCGGAGCACCCGCTGCTACACAATAAGTATGTTAGGTATAAATGAGAAAGAAGCGAATTAGATATTAAGTACACTTGTTTTTGACTCAGGATAGGTATAGACAAACTAATAATAAGATAGGTATAAACAACATAATGATAGGTAAACGTTTTGTATTTAGAAAATAGTATATATACGGCAGGTGGCGAAGGTTTTCTTTCAGTCGAGTTATTAGTACGAGACACTGAAGAAGTCTGCACATTGTAGACGAAATACGCGTATCTGTCGAAGATAAGCAAAGGTAGTTGGAATTAAATGGAAGATACTAATTCTTCTTCTAATTTCTAGTTGATATTCAGGTCACAAAAAGTGAACGGCGATCCAATAAAATCATTCATGGACTTAGTTGCTTCAACTTTCAACGAGCAGCTATGAAATATTTAATGATAATTTCAATTTTACTACCATTTCTTTTAGAGAGCATGATGGATATTGCTCCAACAGTTGCTCTCCCGTAACTGTTCAAAACTAGTGTAATTACACAAAGAACCACATGGATGAAACTTGGTAATAGTTTCCATCGTCAATGTACATGTTCACTATTTGATTCTTTTCATAGACCAGTGCCGACACCGACCTCGGCCTTGTGGTCTTCGGGGATGGGAACGACAGTTGTTTTGACTAGAGACAGAAGAATACCCTGCATATCCTCAATGCCTCTAAAGGCACTCAACGGAAAACGCGACGCGAGTGTAGAGCGATTAAAGGGTTAGTTTTGTTGGTAAGGGAAGGTAATTTTAAGACCAGGGATTCACGAGGTAAGAAATGCGATCAATCGAAGGACAGCAGGTGGCTGAGAGAAGTGAAGTCGTGGCAAACATTTATTCATAATGTCTCGATTGCTTTGAAATAAATTGGTCATCATAATTTTGTCAATCATGGCTGAATTAATGACATATTTGGTGCATAGGCCAAAGGCAGAGGCTAGACTAACATTATATCCCATAACCCTATATGAAAATTCAAGTTATTTCTAGACTATTGTCACAATTTCAGCTCAATTGATTTAATGAAACACAAGCCTCTTTAATGTTTTTTTTTACGAAAATCGGGCTCTCTTGTTATTGTTTTGTCTGTCACTGTATATTTAGAACAGACGGATGTAAAGTTGGCTTGTTGATTCAATAAATCGCCGCAATAAAAATCTCTATTGCCCACTTTTCTTACCTAACATACATAACATACACAGAAACAAAAGCTTTCTGACAATGAACCGTGAACAAGTTCACGTTCCATGATTATTACTTCATATCGTAAACTAGTTCCCGATTACTTGATTCAGCTCACGGTGTATTATTGCTTAAAGGGTGATACGGTCAAAATTTGGTCAAGGGAAAACGCGTGTAAATCGGTGAAATCGTTTATTTAAAAAATCAAATTAAATTTCTTTCTCAAGTTCAATTAGTATAAAATTCAGGAAAAATATTCAGTTAGGCTTCCGCTTTTCCAAATCCGAATTGCCGGGCCTTACGCTTGACCCCTGCCATCAGATTTTGTACAGCCACCTTGTCCACCTTCTTCGCCGCAGAAAGCCAGTTTGCCTTGAACTGCTGCTCGTCCTTAGCAGTTTTTTTGGTCTTCTTTGGGTTCCGCTTGACAATAGCCCAGTATTTCTCAATTGGGCGGAGCTCTGGCGTGTTGGGAGGGTTCTTATCCTTGGGAACCACCTGCACGTTGTTGGCGGCGTACCACTCCATGGCCTTTTTACCGTAATGGCAAGATGCCAAATTCGGTCAAAACAGTACGGAACAACCGTGTTTCTTCAGGAAAGGCAGCAGACGTTTATTCAAACACTCTTTCACGTACATTTCTTGGTTGACAGTCCCGGAAGCTATGAAAATGCTGCTTTTCAAGCCACAGGTACAGATGGCTTGCCAAACCAGATATTTCTTTGCGAGCTTTGACAGTTTCGTGTGCTTGAAAATATCTGCTACCTGTCCCTTCCTTTTGTCGTATAAAACTCCTGTCCCGGAAGCTGCTTGTAGTCGGCTTTGACGTAGGTTTCGTCGTCCATTACCACGCAGTCAAACTTCGTCAGCATCGTCGTGTACAGCCTCCGGGATCGCGCTTTCGCCGTCGTATTTTGTTTATCATCGCGATTTGGAGTCACTACCTTCTTGTAAGTCGATAGTCCGGCTCGTTTTTGGCTCGATGCACGTTTGTAGACGATACACCCAGCTTATTTGCGGCATCTCGGAGAGATAGGTTAGGGTTTCGCTTGAAACTACCGGCAACTCTCTTTGTCGTCTCAGCGGCTTCCGGTTTTTGATTTCCCCCCGATCCAGACTTCCTGGCTGTCGACAAACGTTCTCCAAACACTTTAATTACATTTGTAACGGTTGATTTGGCAACTTTTAGCGATTTTGCCAACTTTGCGTGCGAGTAGCTCGGATTTTCGCGATGCGCGAGCAAAATTTTGATACGCTGCTCTTCTTGCTTGGACGGCATTTTGACAACTGAAGAGTGAATTCCAAAATCAAAATAGGAGCAACATTCTACACACACACACACCTTCAAAATGAGGGGTGTTCAGGTTTTTTAAATGCAAAATTGAAAGAAATACGTCAAGTTGATATTGACCAAATTTTGACCGTATCGCCCTTTATTCTCATAACTGTCGTTCACGGATCCGGGCATGTATTTTTTTTCCGTGTAAATTTGATTTTTTTTTTAAAATAATGCTTAAGAAATATGGCTTAAATAAAACAACCCAAAAGAAGATGGAAGCTTTTTTGTGAATCTGTTAGTAGCAAATATCAAAGCACTCGCAAATATGTTAGTATATCCTTGAATACATCAATATTTTTGTATATGAAATGTGCTAAGAAATTAACAAACTGAAGTTTAGATTGGCTGGTATTATCAACAAATATCCCTTGAAAGATGATGTTTAAAATGCAGTGGCGTCTCGTCCATATGTGCACCTCGTGCACTGCACAGTCTAAAATTGTATATTTCATGTATTATCAAATTCATCGATTTAATACTCCGTTAATACTCGCAGACTGGGCATTTCAAATGGTGCACCATCCTGTATATACCACACGTGGATCGTTTGTAGATGTTTCTTATTCCTATAACTTGATTGCCGATGAGTTAGTGTCTGCTTTGTGCACTTTATGGTCTGCACAGAGTAGTTTTACTAACTGGCTAGTTGCAATTTTATTCTGTTGTTTCGGGACATTGACAAGGTACTTTTTGTGACATATCACAAGAGACTCGGCAAAGGAGGCACTCATGGAGGAAGATATTGTTGTCAAAATTGACGTCCGGGTTCGAAAGAAAGTGCACAACCGGTTAATTTTCTCACGAGACGCCACTGTTAAAATGTATTAAATCAAACGTAATACCTTTAAATGAAGAAGCGCCTTACTATCTGTTGCAAAATTTCTTTATGAAGACAAGCAAAAATTCAATTAAAAAAAATATGGACACATTACCTTTTAAGGGACTAATGCCGTTAATTCGGGTGAAATTGTTCACTTTTGCTGATTTTTTTAGAATACCTTTCGGTAGAAGAATATTTTAGTAAGCAATTTATTTTTTAAATAAATACTGTTGTATATACTAGTACGCCAATAATGGTTTAACCACGTATGAAAGATTATTTTTCGAGCACAACTAGTTTATTTCATTATAATGCAAATGTTCTATTCGGGGTGAAATTGATCACTTAGAAATCAAGACGACATTATGGATAAACTGCGCTACACAATTGCGCTTACCACTGCGCTATAGGTAAAATTTGGTCAATTTTCAAATCACAATTTGCAACTCTATTAAACTAAGACTTTTTCCTCAAGAATTTTAAGTAGTCTTTGTGGTTGATAATAAAAAGTGTATTGTTTTTTTTTCTTCAACAATTGAATTAAGCTAATTTTACTGTAATTTTTGGTTCTTGTTAATGTTCAATGTGAGTCAGATAATAGTAGAATAATGCTAGTCATGTTACATGTTCTTTAATACTCTCGTCTGCGTTTTTGAAATGAAGATTTATTCAAAAATTAAAAGTGAAAAAATTAAAAGTAGGAAAATTAAAAAAAAACTATTCAACGAAAGCCAATTAGCTGCAATCATTGACTCAATTGCTATGCCGGACATAACAGATTTAGTTTTGTTAGGCTTTATTTAAGTAGCAAAATTGGGCTTCTTGTTTTGGTCATCACTGATCAATTTCACCCGAATTCACGGTACTGCGTGTACTTTATTTTCACTCTTCAATGTCGTTCCATTTTGAGATAGACCGAACGAGATTAAAGTGTTTATTCTATGAATGCAATCAGTTGGAATGATAAACAGCAGAGATACGGCTTAAAACGATACTGTATGTTTCGACGTTGCAATTGATTACTCATCGTCATGTTGTTTCAACATTTGAAACGATAAATTATGTTGGAATGGACAAAGTGAGTCTGATCCAATTAATTACAGGTTCAGCGTGTAAGAGATGGGCACTGAGAAAATATCCACACTACTACAGTTCGAGTGAGTAATAAGTTCAGAGAGAAATGACACAAATCTTTAAAATCTGGAAAGATTTTTAGATTGAAAATATTTCTAACGTGTGATAACATGAAACTAAATTCTAACTAACAAGTCGAGCATTCGACACTTCAGAAGTCTGTAAGTCACAAACAAAATTGGCCTATCTGTCAAAGGATAAGCTTTCTATAAAAGCATTTAACGGAATTCGCTTGCGTTTACTATTGATAGTTTGATAAAGTGTTTGAGTATTTTTTTAAGAGATCAAGTGAAGTGTTAATTTTTCATACTTTTTCAATTACAAGCGTTCTACTTATACGCTCCAAAAAGTGTTTTTAAAAAGGTATTTAAAAAAAGGTGACGTGAAACTAAATTGCCTAAGGGAACATCCATTTTTTATGTCACGTAAAAAATATACTTATTAGACCACGACCACTTATTGTCACGATTTTTGTATGGACTAAATTTTTTTTTTTTTTTGAATTAATTGTCACGTTTTGCCGAACCCTCTTTTCCCCTTACTGCGTTACATAAATAATGGATCTTTCCTAAGTGTCTTTTGTGGATAAATTTAAATTAAATATATTATGAGCATCATAAGTTGTCTCATACTTTACGTAGTACGGTACATGTCCCTTGACTTGAGCCTAATACGCAGTAGTAAATTACAATTTTAATTATAATCCATTAAGTACTTGAACTGCCAGCGATATTTAACTACACTTTGATTGTTGTTTCTTTGTATTCTCCCAATACGCCGAGTAACGATCTATGATGGAATTTGTCAGAAGCAGATAATTTCCCATCAACATGACAGGCTCTAGGAGTGGACAGTAATTTATCGCTAGATCGAAGAGAAAATGAAGCAATAAATTACTGTCCTCTAGGAGATCCTCTAGATATTCAACTAGTTATACCTTTGCTGAGACATGCTTTGCTCGTTCTGAACCGTGTTTGCTGTTCTGAACCGTGTACAATTAACTAACTAACTTCGTTAAGTCAAAAAATTTCGACATATATGTATGTAATGTCGGTCTAGAAGCACCATATTGGGTCTATTCGTAGATCTAACTTGTCTCATCATAAAGGATTCTTAGTAATCTCCATTTAATTCCAACTACCTTTGCTTATCTTCGACAGATACGCGTATTTCGTCTACAATGTGCAGACTTCTTCAGTGTCTCGTACTAATAAGTCGAGTTATTAGTACGAGACACTGAAGAAGTCTGCACATTGTAGACGAAATACGCGTATCTGTCGAAGATAAGCAAAGGTAGTTGGAATTAAATGGAGATTACTAATTTTTCTTCTAATTTATAGTTACAAGTATTCCACTAAACAGCTCAAACCCTCTAGGATTCAAAGGATGCATGTTGAAAAGAATCGCAGTAAAGATTATTTTTATTCTCTCGTTAGGTATTCCATTTTAAGCTCTATTCACTATACTCAACACCAAATTTCACGAAACAAATTAAAATTAAATTATTTTATCAACCATAAATGATAATCACATACATATGATCAATCGGGCATTCCATTTCAAAACATAAGAAATCTAAAATATAGATTTTGTTGCTTAGGTTTTGGTTTGAATAAGCTCTTTGAAAAAATATCAACAACATACTCATACATTTCCACTGAAAACTTTGTCAATATCAGCACTTCACTATGTAATAAATACATTATGCCATAGTTGGGTACGAAGGAAAAAATGTGTCCTTAAAATTTGGTCGACGATTTTCTTGTGAAATCATTGTTCTTGTTTCCTTATGTGAATAGTTAATTTATAACTTGTGACTATTTTCCGTTTATCTAAGGTGCATCGGTAGTATATCGGTTCGATTTAGTCAAATTTTAAGTTATTTGAAGATCATAAAGATAGTTTGTTCAGCTTAACCAGTGAAGCCATGGCGGCTAAAAAATTAAGAAAATCGAAAGGATAACTATGCATTGATGAATAATGTCTCAAATGCTTCAAAATATATCGATCATCATGACGCCAGCATAAAATTGACGATTGCCGCTAGATCAATAACATATTTGATATAATGAAGGACATGTGACATATTGGACTGAATAGCGGAGCTAGGCTATGTATGGTATACAAAAACTATAAAATATCGGCTGCGAAATCTAACCGGTTTGGGCTTCTTATGAAGGAATGGATAAAAACAAATTGCTTCTACAGAAAGTCTTGCTTCACTTGCTTCAGAAGCAGTGTGTCTTGTCGATACCTAAAATGTTACTTGATGCAATAAAGCAGCACTATCTATTACACGTCGAATTATGTTCTCTCCATACGCAGTACGATTAATTATGCACCGATATACTTATACGGTGGCAGGATGATTGGGTCATGCCACGGCAGGCTGCCTAAATTATGTATGGTGAATTTTCGTAGAAGAGCTCTTTTAGTTTAATGATAGTTGAGAGTTTGCTGCTGCTTGCATATCATCGAATCCTCCTATTACCAAACTGGATGTTTGAAGGGCTAAAATTATTAGCAAGACGAATTCTTCTTTATTTTTCTGGAAAGTTCCTCGAATTTCCTGGAATAGCCAACCGTATTCACGAGGAAAATATAGCAGATTCGTTTTCAATTATATACACCTGTCAGATTAGTTTTGGGTGTATAATGAAATATTAATATTGCTATATAAAAAAAGCAATAATAACTAGAAAATTAGAAGAAAGATTAGTGATTTCCATTTAACTCTGGCTACTTTATTGCTTATCTTGACAGTAGTATTCGTATGTGGTCTACAATGTGCAGACTTCTACAGTGTCGTGAAGAAGTTTGCACATTGTAGACGAAAAACGCGTAACGGTCAAGATAAGCAATAAAGGTAGTTGGAGTTAAATGGAAATTACTAATCTTTCTTCTAATTTTCTAGTTATTTTTTATTCTTTTACGAAGACATATTTATACTTTATTGTACCCCCAAGGCAAAGATTGACGTCCATGGTTCGAGTACCATTGGATACATGCCCTTTCGCTCAATTTTCAAAAACATCTGTTAGATTTTCCTACCTGCCGCATCTGACGGGAACTATCAACACTTTCTCTTCACATCTTTCATTCTAGCCAAAAACATTAATGTTCACTCTTGGTGCCTCATGGTGATGAGCGAACATCTCCTTCTACATCATAATCGTTACTCCTCGCACGGAGAATAAATAACATAAGAATTAATGTAATCTAGTATGTTTATATAATTTAAAACATCTGTACATACTGCAATATTTTCCAATTAATTTCTTCTCATTTTCTAGTTACAGGTTTCCACTAAAAAGCTCACACTCTCCAGGATTCAAAATCAATAATATTTCTGGGTCCTCCCTTAGCTTAGTCGGTAAAGGCGCAGCTACAAATCAATACCATGCTGGAGGTGACTGGTTTCGATTTCCGGTCTGGTCTAGAAATTTTTTGTTGAGGAAAATTTCTCTACTCCCTGGGCAATAGTGTATGATTGTACCTGCCACACAATCATACTTATGCAAAAATGGTACCTGACATCAAAGGCTCTCAATTAATAACTGTGGAAGTGCATTTAGAACACTAAGTTGAGAGCTGAGCAATAAGCTAATTTCGAAAGCAATTAGCTGGAAACGCTAAGAAAGAAGAAGTTCTGCGTGGATTTCCCGGCGAGTGGGTAACATGCCAACCTTTCACACCAAAGTCACGAGCTCAAATCTCATCCCCGGAGAAGTCACAAAAATTCTCACAAGGTGGATAAAAGTTATCGGGGTTATTATACCACAGTAATTAAAGAGATCTTTTAAACGAAATCCTTCGATTTCTTTTGATATTGTTTGATTGATATTAAACACTGTTCTCGAGTGTTTTCTTAATATTTTATCAGAAGATGAGACATCTTTCTGGGCACTCACTCAGCAGCCATAACACAATAAATGACCTGGAAATGTTTTAGAAGTTGTTATAAGGTGGTGCTTTATACAAAAGCAATTTTCCAGTTCCAAAAATGATTATTGTAATGTTTTCTTCAGAGCTTCTCAACCGCGATAGTTTCCAGAGCTTTAAATTCAAATTCAGTACAAAAATGGAACAGATTTTCTTTTTCTAACAACTCTGCTAACATAGAGTTAATGCTTGGCAATATGTTCTCATTATTCATGTCTTCCACAGCTCTAGCGTTGTTAACTCTCTATAATTCATCTTTCTAATCTTACCCAAATAAATTATAACGCATTTTAAGATCCTAACAGACTCCATTTCCACTGAATTAACAATCCGGCATCCACCACTCCTGGTTCTTCGCCAGGAAGGAACAGGGAAAAAATATCGGAAACCATCTCTCGCCATACAAACTGAACTGACTTGTGCGGGTGCTCTCATCGCGGGGATAGATTCAACATTTTTTAGCATAATTCCACCCCATACTCGAATGGCCGTAAATTTCCGCCTCAGTTAACCTTTCCTCGTCTAGAGAATGGTGCTGAGGCCAGAACAGAATACAAGCAAGCATCACATAGACTAAATGTCCTTATTCCACCCGGTGTTGGCGAATAATCTTCCAGCTTAAACCCTCATTTTTCGCACCAGAGACCCCTCGCAGCTGTCGTCGTCGCCGCCGCCGCCTTCCTGTCCCCGTCGGCCAGTGCTTTCGCGTCCAATGCAGCAAATTACTCCTCAACGCTGTACCTATTCCTATGCATATACCGTCATTCATTGCGTTCTCTTACTATATTCGGTGCCACTGGTTGGCATACGTACGATTTTCAGGTTCGTGCCGATT
>JASCZW010019237.1:0-14092 GCA_034211315.2 Aedes japonicus
GAAAGCTTACTTAAGAAACTATTAACTAGTGTTAACTTTATTTTATTTGGTTGATGTATAAGGGTGTATGGCGCCAAGTCACAAGTCTGAGTTCAAGAACTTATAAAACTGTTGAGAACACTAGTTGATTGCGAGAAAATTTCCGTATTTATTAACCTTTTCAGGGTAGGTTATAAAATTCCTGGTAATGATTACAATATTATTTTTCAAAGTTGTAGTAAATTTAAATTTTTGAACTTACGTTTAATGACATCTCTGCGACGGTATTAAGAGGACTGACGGTACGCTCATACCAATCGCATCGACTGATGTGCCTAATAATGCAACTCTGTTAATTGGACATCTACCCAGCTCAAGCTTATTTTAATAATACTAATTTTGATTTTTACTCACCAACTCTTGTTTTAATAATACTTCACGTAATAATTCCGCGACCTAATAGGGATCCTTACAGTAAATGTTCACGCTAAACTAAATTAACAATGGAGTTATTTTTAAGCTTGACATAGTCCATTCCTGACCGTACTCTTACCTTAAGCAGTAGTTTGTAAGTAGTTGGTAGGCTAATTATAGTTTTTAATAGATTTAGGCACTAATTTTAAGTTAAACTACAATCCATAAATTATATAACCAGCACGTTTTGTGATTTCATGAAGTCTTCACTTCATTTGTTTTAACTTCCTTTTATTATCATTCTTCTTAATATTCTTTTTCTAACATCCTCTTGCTCAATAGCTGTCAGTCTATCAGCCTACGACTTACGGTAGTGTTTGTAGGAACCAAGGTATAGATGGTAATGTACGAAAGGTGCGTGCAAACTGAATAAAGTTGGCAACAACACCAGGGAATAGTTAAATAGGCTGCGCCATATTTCTACCCACGGGAGTTTTGAATTTTGCGGATTAAACTATTGGTGCACACTAGAAGTGTACAGTCATATTGCATTGCTGTCCACGGGATTGGGGTAGGGTGGGAGAATTGGTGGCGTGTAAGGCTGTAAAAGGTAAGTAAATGACCGTAAAAATAAGTTACCTTTAGATATGTTGGCAATGGTATTTACCAAAATAGCTGCTTAGCTTAAAATTTCTTCTGTTTAGAGCTTGTTTTCTTGTTCGACACGTTGACCTAGTCTTCCGTTCCGTGGACTGTTTCGTGACAGAATTTTCTATCCAGTTTTGTGGGTTTTATTTCTTCAGTAAAACTTCTTCTTGATGACGTAACACATCGTCCATTACCGATGCGTACTCTAAAATTGTATTTTTCTTCAAAACTGTGTAGCTAGAATTATGTAAGCAAAATCGTTACGCGATAAAATATTTCGATACAAGTATAGTATCTAGCGTTACCAATCTCCTTTTCAATCTCATCGCCTTTCAGTTCGTACTATTTGGAAACAAAAGATTGACGCATAACCATCTGATTTCTTACTCTTACTCTTACTCAAACTCAATAACAAAAGCAATCAATTGATTCATGCATTAAAGCTATATTTCCGATTAGTATGAATAATGAATCATGAGAAGAATAATGTGGTAATGCTTTCCAAAAGTGTGCTGATTTGTTGAAATAGTCTTTTTCAACTGAGTTTATATGATCAAATACAACATTTCAACTGATTGCAAACACTATACTTGACCATTAATCACCATCTTCGAATTATAATGTTCATCGACAAGAACTACTGGACAACTACTTCAGAAGTATTTTTAGGCTGCATTATCACTGATCTGGCAACACTAGTGTGATTTTTTCCAAAATGGAACCAAATTAGCCCTGGGACCTGGTAGTTGAAGTTAAACTTCCTCAAGGATTTGCCAGATCCTAGGGAAAAAAGAAACGATTAAGTAGTGTTAAAATATTAATTTAATTATGTCAATTTATTATTGAATGCACTATACTAGAAGTACTAATCACTACACAACTTTTCGTAAATAACATTATGAGATGAATTGTGAACTTTAACAGCAACAAAACACCAAAATTTTCAAAACTGTTGCAAGTAATCCCGGATGACGATATTTCTGTGTATCTATCATATTTGAAAATCATTGAATATTATTACATATGACTAATAATAAACTGTTCTTAGAGGGTTTGAGCTGTTTAGTGGAATGCTTGTAACTAGAAATTAGAAGAAAAATTAGTATTCTCCATTTAATTCCAACTACCTTTGCTTATCTTCGACAGATACGCGTATTTCGTCTACAATGTCCAGACTTCTTCAGTGTCTCGTCAGTGTCAGTGTCAAGTCGAGTTATTAGTACGTAATTAGTCTTTTCTATACCGGGTGTCCTTTCAAATTTTTTTAAGTAAATAGCTATCGATTTAACCAACCATATGTGTAATGAAACGTATAAATTAGATAATACTATTATGAGCATGATTGACCGCCCGAGGTTGTTACTCTGTTATTGCCAGATCAGGAATTTGTTGACGTCATTCTCGCGTTATTGAAAATCGATAGCACCTCTGCACTTTCACGAGAAATCACTGGGATTGGTTGGATTACAAGATTGGGTGGCAGCAGGGTTCGTTTCGGTAAACGATAAGCTGAGTCCACGCGACGTCTAGTAATGTATTTAGACATTAGCTTTCGAGTAAAACCTACAGTAAGGATGCGGTTGGGGCCACTCACAAAGTGTGATGGTGGTTTTTCATTGGGGAAACAAGATGATTTTGATGATCTGTAGATGCTGGAAGGCCCATTTGGATCGATTTAAACCCACGGAAAGGATAAATTAGATGATTAGATGATACCATTATTACTATAAACCAACGCGGTTCTACGTGAACCTTGCGGTTATATCCGTGATATAACCCACCACAAATTTTATAATTATATGAATTGTTATTGATAGATTGGTTAGCAGAAAAATTATTCTTGAATTCAAATTCTACGCAAGGAAACATGCTTGAACGTTTATTCGCTATAAGCTTTTTTACTTCTCTACTGTAGGTTGTTTGCTAGTTTATTGTTCTAGAGTCTTTACAGTATGTATCATTTTTATTTCAGTATAAATGTGTGACAAGTTGAATCAAATGCACAGAAAAATCCAGGATGTGTTGAATTCCTTTGGTATCATCAACAGACATTGATGTCCATATACCTTTTTTTGAAAAATGGGTATAAAAGTTTGAACGAAAATTTATTGCAAACACTAACGCCATCTTTTGCTGGCGGCCCAAGTTATGTTGAATCAAGTTGTCAGTGCTTTTTTATTTTCTATGCAACGCAACGTTTGGCAACGTTGGTGTCAAAATTCAAAACAAAACAATCGATATTTGAAACAAACATAATAAACATTTCTTCGGGTACAAAATACGTATTCCATCTCCAGCTTACAATGGATTTTGGAAGATTTCCATTGGGGTTGTTCGTGAAGAACTGCGATGTTTAACTACCAATCGCTCGTCCTCATACGTAGTATATGATGGAAGTGATGGAGTATGCGTATCCCTGGATAGTATATAGCTAGTATATGACTACTTTCTGGTATTTCAATACATGAATCTTCTGGAGTCTTCGACCACACTGATCATTGACAAACAGTGATGGATCACTGGGAACGCCAATAATGGGGGAATCGCTGAAACTCTAAGTAATCCAAGTCCTCTTCGACAAACTCTATTGATTCATCTTCAAAGTAGTCACATGATATTCTGATAGAGGAAAATACAAATATGTTTATAGAAAGAGAAGTATAAGCTTCTAATACTGTATGGCCTTCGCTTCGTGATCCTCGTGGCCTTCCTTCTGATTGTAAGAACATTCGAAAGGCACTGCATTTGGAACTAACTTGCATGTGAATGTTAGATTCAGTTGGATTTTAGACTTAGGATTTCTATTATTCTATTACTCTGCATTGCCATCATTTCTTTCCTGGATGGTTCCTTGAACGCATTCAGAGGAAAGTGAACGGAACAAACACTTTTGTTCTTGAATGCTTGTGGTCCTGCTGCAGCAAAGAGTTGGGTAGCATCAGACGAGCAACATGTTTCTTCATGGCACCTACGTTATGAAACATACTGTCATATGTATTCATAATTTCAAAGGTGAAGAAAAACTTACATTTCATTATCAGCTGGGAACTTATAAAAGGAAACGCCGTGTTCCTACTAATTCACAATTGTGACCCACTTTTCGATTCTATAAACTTCCTTTAAAATGTGTATAAGAAGCCAGTGCAGAGAAAAACAAGGGAACTTTTCAGGTTATGTGCTAGGCTTTTCATTGGTAAACATGAACACGACAGTTATCGCACAACTGCAGCGCCGCCTACCAAGAGCATAGCGACATACATTTGATATGTCGGTTTAAAGTTTTACACAAGTAGCAGACCGAAGATGAACGTCTGTTCTCTGTGGTATCGATTAATTAAAATAAAGGCTATAAAAGCTACATTTAAACTCTAGTTAAATCTAATATCATAAAAAATTCATCACACATCTTTTGAAACTGTTTTGAAAAACAATCTTATAGTGTTAACAATTGTTACAATTGTTGCAGGGAGTGCTAAGCAATTTTCGAAGCACGTCATATTTGAACGATCTCCGAACGGCTGGAAATCAAATGTTTGGACATGCTAATGGCCATTCGTAGCACGTACCTCAGTCTAGCCCTTCCTCTCACATCTGCTTGCAAATTCAGCTGACGTATTCGGCACAACATCGACTGGTAATGTGAGCCTAACTGTATCAACAAAGGCGCACATCAATCTTACAACTCTAATCGAGGTGTGGCAAGCTGTGTCAATCATCCCAAAGATGCATCCATGTTGAGCTAATGCTGAGATTGGAAATTCCAATCAGAGCTCTTATAACCGACAATGAATTCTGCCAACGGCTAATTATTCACGGACCCAAAAGTAAACTCGACGCCACGAACCTTCATTACACATTTAATCAGCCGTTTTATTGGATTGGAATTGAAAAAAAAAAAAAGCTCCAAAAGCATAATCGGATTGCTTTTATAATTTCCCTACATTAACTCGGATGTTACTTTTCCCAACCACGACACTCCATTCACTCGCTCATCTATGCCTAATCGTAATTGCCTACTCGATGTCCGGAGGACAAACCATAGCTAAAAGAAACTGAAATAGTAAATTAAATGCAACCCTTCAAGGCCTAACCAGCAAGCGCAAATTAAACTCTTAGCAGTACCTACTGTTGTTGAAGCCAGCCAGAAAAAAAAGCAATCGAGTGCGAAGCATGCAACAACTACAATTAACCACTAAACTAACTAGAAACAAAATCCTCCAGTACCCACCTCCTGTTGGTTTCGGTTCGGTTCGATAGAGCAGCATCCACGTGACCGGAGCAGATCCATCCACCAGATGAAGCCAAAGAAAAAGCAACCAGCACCCAGCAGATTGGCAATGATGGTCGATGTCATCATCGTCGTCGTCGTCGTCGTCGTTGTCGTCAGCAACAACGTTCGATGGTTAGTGACGAATTGGGGCGTGAAGCGTTATTTACAGCAGTTGAATAGGAGTTCGTGTTTTTTTGTTTGTTTGTGTGTGATTAAGGTAGTTGGTGTTAGTGTGCAGGAAGGTGTAAGTTAAGATACGGGAAGGGTTGGCATATACCACGAACCGAAGCAGCAATCGTTGCAACGTTAATTGAAGACCATCACCAGTAGTGCATGTAATTGTATAGAATGAAAAAAAGAAGAGAAATAGATTATTTACTGTTCATTTCATATATTAATAGATGTGATATTTTAACACTTTTATGATATGAAAATGACTGCGCTTTGTTATTTTGATCAGCTTCATTCTATTATGCATAGGGTTTGTGACCCTGTTTTTGCTCCTTTACCCTAAACTGGTCTTAACAAACGTTGAAATGTATAATGGACGAAATGTATAGTTGATTTGCTATTTGTTTAAACGTAGCAGAATCCCCTAATCAGCACGTTTGAGTGTAATGAGTAATTTCATCTTAAATGCTTAACAGAGACTGATGAGTGGGTTTATGGATAAATAATAGTGACTTTAGTGACTAAAATAGTAAAATAGTGACCAAATAGTGACCAAATAGTGACTAAACAGTGATTTCCAAAGTTAAGTATTTTTTGATCTTTTATACATTTTTTGTATAAGAACTGTAAAATTTACTAAGTGATCACCCTCGTTTGCAAAAAGGAATAATACTGCGGCGCAGTGTCACTTTTTGTGTTTTTTTTTGTAAAAGAAGCGACGAAATCAAGCGATTTTTTCTTCTACGACCTCCTAGACTTGGTCCACAGCTCGTTTTGCGAAAACGGGTCTATACGCACAGTTGAAACGCCTTCCAGCATGGTCTGTGCTAGAATTATTTCTGACATATCGTGCTTCTCAATTCCTTTTTTGAGCCGTTGCCATGTGAAGCTGTTTTCACTAACTTAAGCATCTCAAGGTATTTTGGCTGTAGCCGTTTTCTTAGTAAAAACTGGTTCCAATACTCCTCAGTTCTGTACTCTGAACTCAAAGTCAGCACCAAGCGTTTTAACTAGTTCCATTAGTTAATAAGAAGATCATAGTTGACCTGAATCGGAAGTAACTTGGCGATTTTCACAACATACTTGGAGCTTTCACTGAATGCATCCAGCTGGTGAGTTGAGGCATTGGATATATTTTTAAACGAGGTCTGCAAACCGGACTTTTGACCTAGGAATACATCTTTATTTTCTATACTGGGGTACCATTAAAAAAAAAATCGCTCGAAACGTGGTTAGGTTTTGAGCATTAATGTCTCAGTCATTTCTCAAATGGTTTTCAAAATTTCACACCAATCGATCGAAAGTATTTTAACGCATCAATTTCAATAGTAAACATTGTTGATTTCAGCCCACGAAATATTGAAAAATTTATAAATGTTAAGCCTTGTCTTAAAAAGTAAATTGACTCCTTCAGTTCTAAGGGGTAACATATGACCCCAAAAGGATAATAGCTGTATACAATCACACAGTCTGAACAAATGTGTACTCTGTCTTCGGCAAATTTGTTTTCCATCAATTCTTCTATCTGGGAAATATAGATAAAACTTATGAGTTGAAGGCCTAATAATTGACCTAGAAAATCGTGATTTTGAAGAAGTTAAGGAAAAAATAAATGCCTAATTAATAGTGTAAAGCGTTGTTAAGGAATATTGTATAATCAAATTCTCGTTGATAAACGTTTAATATGTTTGTATCTTTCTGGGATGTTCTAGGCCATCCAAAATGTACTTGAGTTCTGAACTTCAGATCTTCAGTTGTAACAGTAGCTTTTAGAGGATATAAGCTTACGATATATATTCAAACATATTGAATGAGCCTTTTGGAATAAACAGTCATTATTTAATAACTCGGTGATGTTCTAGTTCATCAAAACTGTCCTTGAGCTTAGAACTTAAGATCGACAGTAGTCACTATAGCTTTTTGGGCTATACAAAGCTACGCCACGTATTCAACCATATTCAGCGAATATTTTCGAACATAAAAAAAAACATCATGAGATGAACGGAGATAACCTAGGTCATCCAAATTATCTTTGAGTAGAGAACATAAGATCTACAGTTGTAACAGCATGTGTTTGGAGTGTGTAAAGGGACAAGATGTATTTAACAATATTGATTGAATAGTGTGGAAGGTTTACAGACATAATGTGACAATCTTGGGATATTCTAGGTACTCCAAACTGTCCTTAAGTTCAAAACATAAGATCTACAGTTGTAACAGAAGTTTTTTAAGCTATATATGGTGACCATCTATGTTTAAACATATTCACTGATTCTTTTGGATAGTCAACAGTAATTATTTTATAACTTTAAGATCCCCTAGGTAATCCATACCGCTCTTGAGTTCCTAACTGGAAATATACGGCAGTAACAGTAGTTTTTTGGGCAATACAAAGTTAGGTCGCGTATTCAAGTATATTTAGTGAATATTTTCGAACGTAAAAATACATAAGAAGATAATCTTGGGAAGGTCTAGGACATCCAAACTGTCTTGGCGTTCAGAACTTAAGATTTATGGTTGTAACAGTAAATTTTAGGCAATACAAAGTGACAATAAATATTCAAACATATTCAATTCATATTCATAAAGTTAAAAAAACAACAACATATAGATATATGACATGTTCTAGGTCATCCAAACTATCCTTGAGAACATAGGCCCAATAGTTGTCACAATCTAAAATCTTAAAATCTACAGCCTAAGATTATAAGTTTGGAATTTTATCTAAAAATTATCAGCTTTTTGGACTAAACAAAGTAACAATATGTATTTGACCAAATTATGTGAATCTTTCGGAAGGTAAGCTGATATAATAAGATATCTTGGGATTTTGAGGTTCATAAAAATTGACCTTGAATGCAGAACTTAAGATATGCAGTAGTAACCGTAGCATTTTGGGCTATACAAAGCTACGATAATTATTCAAACATATTCAATGAACATTCTGATACGTCCACAGACATCATAGGTTAACCTTGCTAGTTTCAGTTCATTCAAATTTTCCTTCAAAATTTAAGGTCTACAATTGTAACAATTTCTTTATTGGCTATACAAAGTTAAGTTAGTTTGTTTTGCATAGAATATCCCAAGATTATCTCATCGTGTCAGTTGGTCTTCCAGGGCATTTATTGAATATATTCGAATACATATCATAACATGTATTAGCGGAAAAATCTACTGTTACAACTGTACATCTTAAGTTCTAACCTCCTGGGTTGTTTGGATGACCTAGCACATCTCTAAACAATATTTCCTACTTTATTCAATCATTTCTATGCTTTTCAGTATCAAATCCAACAGAATTCACCAAATTGCTCGTATAAGTAAGGCCTGCAAGGACAGGTAGCAAGTTCTCAATATTGTTGAAAATGTCCTCTGTAAGTGAAGTATTCGCAAGCCACACCGTGGGCTTACAAACTCTAAAGACGATGGTTCACACCAACCTTTCTAGATCAGCGTACATTAGATGTATGATTGGTTCTTCCCTCTAGAAGAAACCTTAGAAAATATCATTGATATAGTTTAGTTTGCTTATCAATAGCTTGTAAAATTTATCACAAATTTTTAGATCAAATTCTACTTAAAAAGTTTTACAACTTTATAGAATACAAAAAATAACAATCAAAAGTGTAGAAAGCCCATAATGGGGGAATCCATTAATTCATACTGGTGGGGATCAGTATTTGCACCACTCACCGTCGTTCTCTCCGAGATCTATAAGTTATAGTATGACGAGAAGAGCAAATGTGTGAAATAGGCGGTGCATGCTAAAAATAAACCCAACAGCGGGAGATAATTTCTCACCCGTGTTAGGCAGTATTAGGAGACGGACAAATCGCTAGAACTAGAAACAAGCAATAGGTAGTATAAGAGCCCGATCGGTTGCATAACCTTTTGTCAGTCAAGGGGATTTCCCCCCTTGCCTATCCTGCATGGGGTAGTATGACAAAGGGTTATGTGCCTGATCGGATACTACCGTTCAAATGCCCTCCGCTCGGTTTCAATCTTGTATCTTTCAATTTCAAAGCCTGCCGTTACTCTATACGGAACTATCAATACACTTTCTCTTCATGTCTATTTGTTCTAGCAATAAAATTACTGTCCGCTCCTAGCGCTTCGCATGGAGATGAGAAATTATCTGCTTCTGCTAACTTCATCAAATTTACAACTTTGCCAAAAAAGCCCTTTATCTGATTTACAATTCGTTCCCACTTTTCTCGACTATTTGTATACCAAAAGAGTAGTCCGCTTTTTCAAAAACTGATTATTAAAAAAAATATTTTTGAAACAAAGTGATTATAAACAAAAAATAACTTGATTATTTTATGTAGTTTCTTAATTGGACAATTTTGTTTGCAGATTGATAACGTTTTAAGTTTTCACTCCTATCCTGTTCGATTCGTCATGGATTTAACTGGGTTTATTTGTATAGAAATATGAAAAAATATTACGAAATAGCTCGAACATTGTAAACACAATAAGAGGTGTTATACTATGGGACCACGTGCGTCACATTCAAGCTAATCTAGAGTGCTGTGACCGGCTAGCGCTCTGCATTTGACAAGTTCAATTGAGGTAGAGGTGAGACAGCGTTCGCCAGGGCATCTAGTTTTACTTCTCGACTTGCCAGATCGCTTAATTTGGTTGACTATTTTACAATAGAAAAAAGTGATTTTTTAAACTTTTTACAATCGACGGTGCGAAAATAGTGACTTTAGTGACCATTTTCCGAAAAATAGTGACTTTAGTGACTTTTGGATGACTTGGTGACTTTTAGGACTAAAACCCAAAATGATTCATTTGTAACCATTCAAAATTTGGTTGCTCCTCCATTGCTCTTAATAACTTTGACATTGAAGTTTAGTTTTTGGATCGTTTTACGATCTATTTGTTCCCAGAATTCCTTAATGCTTCGTTTTAACTCGGCTACGGTGCTGAACTGACGTTTACATAAACCCTTGCTGCCAAAATTCCCCAAAGACTCTCAATTGGGTTACAATCTGGACTACAAGCTGGCCATTCAAGTAGGATAATATCCTTATCCGCGAACCACACCATTGTTTGCCGTGAGACATGAATTGAAGCATCAAATTGCTGTAAAATTACCGAATCTTCACAATTAAAGCGGGCATTAAAAACAGCGACTATATGTTCCAATGTTTCATGCGATTATCCTGCCACCTGGTGGTCGGTCCACTGTGCAGTAGTCAATATATACTAGTTGCTTGTATGCTAAAAAAAGTATGACAGCTCCATCAGTTTATTTACGGCAGCTATAGCGAGAACAGTGAAACAACTTCGATCTATGGTTTATGCGTACCGCCTGCTCTATTCGGGCCTAAAAAAAACGGCTATTGTGGCGCACTTCGTGTCGGCCGGATACGATCGCGGAAACACCTACAAGATTCTGGCACTTCTGGAGAAAGGAGAGCCCATCGACCGGCCATTCTAAGCGACCAGAGGATTCTATAGAAGCTCAAAAGAAGCTCAAGCTCGCCACTTTCCCGGTACCTGATTGGTTTCCCAGATTCGGATTATCAGCCGATGCAGACAAATGGACAGCCCATTTCGATAGCAGCTGTTGGATAGCATTCCTAACTTCTTCCAACGTGGAAGTTGATTTGTTCCCATCGTCCGCCGTGCTGACGTAGTTCGCGAAAAAAGCATCCTGGCCATCATTAGTGCTTGCAGGCTGTGCACGTTGAAAATACCAAAGTTGAATCGATCCACGATCCTCACCCTGCACATTTTTTCGTTGATTGGTCACCACTCGATCTCCTCGAACTTAATCAAAAAACTGTTCTGCATCATCTCGCTTGGACCAGCCGTGAGATCAAACCGGAACGCATTGAAACAGGCCCTTTGGGCAGCCCTTATTCTGTCGACACGGTCGACCCATCCATCATCTGTTCCAGTTCTAGCCATGCCGGCAGGCAAATACAATTTTGATATAGAACCAGCGCGATCTCATGAAGGTTTGGATTTCAGCAGCTCATCCTGAAACAACGTTCGATATAATCAAGTGCCGTGGAATTGTAGACCATTTCAACCGGCCAGGGACACGTTACTAGAGCAGTGTGCAAGTCCTGGACCCACCATAAACCTGGCTTAACAACAACACTTCAAGGGCCGATTTCTTCACCTCCGCTTAAATTGTAAACCAGGTTTACCCATATAGTTAAACCTGGTTTAAAGCTTAAGTGGAGGTGAAGAAATCAGCCCTAAGAAGGAAATAATTTCTCATCACCATGAGGCTCCAGGTGCCCGACAGCAGCAGCAAAATAGTTCTGGCAGACATGGCATCACGTAATGGCAGGCTGGTGCATCGCGTATGTAGGGAGGTACATTTTTAAAAAATCCTCTTGAAAAAAATCATGAAGAAGAAGAAAACATTGTTCTTGGAAAATCTCCGCACCGCAGGTCCCCACACTCTCTCTCTCTCTCTCTCTCTCTCTCTCTCCTCTCGGACGGTTTTTTTCTCTCTTCCATGGAAACTATTTATTATTTATTTACCAGGAACTGGAGAGTATTCCCTTCAGCCATAGCCCTTTATGCTGCCTTCGTTGCCATGAAGAAAGAAGAGGAGGCAGCAACATGCCAGCAAACAACTGGGATCACACGCTGCTGATGATGATGGTATTGTTGATGATGACGTAATCGTGTGATAATGAAATATAGTCGTTGAACCTTAAAAAAGAGAAAAAAAGCGTTTTTTTCAAATGTGTGATGATCTACCAGCGCGCCAGCGCTACTTTCTCTCGTGATGATCCCAGCGTAAAGAAAGCGAAGAAGATTTCTACCTGCACCAGCGCGCATCTTATTATTATATTAATATTTATGTGCCGTATTAATCTTTTTTTTTTTACCGTTACCGGCGTTTAATGGCGCGGCGCAGCCAGCGGCCCCGCACACGCACGGAAGCCCACATTACCCCCCAGAAGGAAAGTACAGAGAGAGAAACACCAATTGCTGGGGGGGGATCTGCCGTGATGTTCCTGGAAGTGATGCCGGCTCGTCGCCATTTCACATATCATTCATCATTCAAAAAAAGATCTATCAGGTTCTTTGAACAGATGATTTCCTACATTTCTACCACCACTGCGTTTTACCTTTCTCTACAAAAAAAACACACACTTGTTGTTGCGGTCATTGATCATTAAAAAAATATGCACTGTAATACATCTGAAAAAAAATATATTCTCTACCTGGCCCCTAATATTGTAGCATCTGATTTTCTCGATGATCCTCGGTGATCAATCATTGATCGGTATTGATGGTGATTTAAATTATTGCATAATAAGTTTTCTTTCTTTGTTTATAAATATTTGATTGATTAAATTGTGATCATTAATTTGGTGCCCTCATTTACTGGGTTCAAAGGCGGACACTCATGGCTGTGCCCGGCTGTTATTTACATTTACGGGCCGCGTTTATAACACACACACATACCTTTGCACGCTTTACCTGCCGCACGCGCCTTTTCACATTTATCGGTGTTGATGATCGGTGTTGATCCCCTGATGATGATTTGATGGTGAAATTATCATTATTAATTAATGGTGGTGTGTGTAAATATATAATGCAAATATATTGTGTGTGTGTGCGTGTTATTTTTTTTTTTTTTTTTTTTTTTTTTTTTTTTTTTTTTTTTTTTTTTTCTAAAAAAAAAAAAAAAAAAAAAAAAAAAAAGAAAAAAGAAGAAAAAAAAAGAAAAGCGTAGCAACGCCCTTTTGTGCGCGCGGCACGCACCTTTGCAGGTCGTTGATCTCGTCGTTGATCGTTGGATCTACATTCGACAATGTATTAACAACCGAGGTGTGTTGATTGTTGATGATTATTACACGGCAGGAAAGCGAAAAAATAATAACCATGATGAAAAAAACCCATTATTATTAATATTATTATATTATTGAAATGTGTGTGTATATTATGAAGGAGGTGTTGATCATGATGTTGATGTTAGTGATTAATAGTCATGAAAAAGATTCATTAATATAATATGATGAAAGAAAAAAAAAAAAAAAAAAAAAAACAAAAAAAGCGTTTTTTTTTTTTTTTTTTTTTCTGCGCCTTTACCTGCTGCACCTACTACAAAAATGTATGCCTACCATTAATGTATGTGAAAAAAAAAAGAAAAAAAAAAATATGAATAAAAAAAAAAAAAAAAAAAAAAAAAAAAAAAAAAAAAATAATTTGGGAAGGGCATCAATATTCATTCCTTCAATCGTGTGTGTGTGTGTGTGTGTGATGAGGGAAGCCCCCCTCTTTCTCTGCAAAAAAAAAAAAAAAAAAAAAAAAAAAAAAAAAAAAAAAAAAAAAAAAAAAAAAAAAAAAAAAAAAAAAAAAAAAAAAAAAAAAAAAAAAAAAAAAAAAAAAAAAAAAAAAAAAAAAAAAAAAAAAAAAAAAAAAAAAAAAAAAACACCTGTTTTTTTTTTTTTTTTTTTTTTTTTTTTTTTTTTTTTTTTTTTTTCTCAATAATATAAGTTTTTTTTAACAACAACAATATTGGTCTGGCAGCAGCAACTTCATGGCAACCGGCAGCGCTTGGCATTGTGGCCTTGTAAAATACATTTATGGAAGCTGGCGAGCATTTGAAGTATTTATTGCTTG
>JASCZW010019238.1:0-14077 GCA_034211315.2 Aedes japonicus
CGGAATATATTTTTCACAAGCGAGCGCTATAAATTTTACAATCTAGTCCACGGCCAAAATGAATAACCTTTCAGAAAAAGTTACCCAGTGGCGTGATATTGCGTATTCAATATTCGTGGCGTGTAAGAATCTATATATATATAAATGAAATGCTGTCCGTTCGTGACAGCATTACTCACGAACGACACGATGGAATTACTTGATTTCTTTTTCATTTGATTTGTCTTGCATCCCAACAGGTTTTTGAAATAAAAAATGTACGAAATTTTTAATTAACAAAAAAAAAAGGACGAGAGAGGAGCGAATCTCTCATTGTTATTTAGGACTTTTTGATAAATTATGCGAAAAACGATAATACACTGGAGTCGTTTATTATGCGAGTTTTTTTTTACGTGGTGTTTAGAATTCACGCGAGAAGATACCGTTCACTTAGATTTTGTCATTAACGCGTTTAAATAATCCTTGTGTTGCTTTTTACTACGTTTTCGTAAATTACGGGTTTGTACGTGATTTCAAGGAGTTACTCAGTTGTTTTTAAGGATATTTTTTTTCAGCGCACTCATTCCTGCGTAAAAAGCAACCTCACCCAAGTAACATTGGCAAAACCATCCAGCTTTAATAAGTTTTACTAAAGTTTTATGAAAGCCACCAGAAATCAATTCGGTTTTATTATGGCAGCAAGAGATGCCAATAGGTTTCAAATTTTAGTCAGGTTTATAAGAACCTACACAGCTTCTTTACAACAATCTTAAAACCTTGACTTCTAAAATTCCTTTTATCCCTATCAAAGTTTTTAATTTGTAAAATCATAAAATGCTATTTTGAAATACCGTTTTAGGACTCATTCATATTATTTTATAATGGTCAAAAGCATTTTTAAACCATTTTGCTTCCAGTAAATGCATTAAACGGCTAATTGGCATTTTGAAAAGCTACCAAGCGACCAGATAGTTTTATAGTAACCATTGCTAAGATAAATTGGATTATTGGCAAAACTGTGATTTCTTGCAATCGCCATATTGGAATGAATGAAATAATTGAAATGTGGAAAAATAAATACACTAAATTTTAAATGTCATACAATTGAACTGTAGATCTGAGGCAAATTTCGGTATTCGTTCAGATAACCTTATTGAATTCCATCAATTTTCAGAAGTTTCTTGATTGATTTATCGAATATATTTCTTTCAATTTTTTTGTTGTTGTTGTAAACTCGCATAATTTCCGATGCGCATTAATTTTCAGCTCTTATCATGCCAATATTCACCATACAATTAAATGCGCATATGATTTGGAGCATGATATGCTAAACAAAAAAACTCAATTTGTTTTATTTATTTTGCTTTCAAACATAATTTCCCGCAACACTTGAGCTTTTTCCTTAGCCATTATTTACTGTTGAATGAATCAGAAGAGCAGAGAATCGAACAAAGCAGAACAACAAAAACCAACCACGACATCACCGTGAAGTTTGACAGCTGTGGCCATTCGGCATTATCTTTCATAATAACATCTTTCACTAGAAAATTTTCAAAATCTTTATGGTCTTAGAAAGGTTTTATTAATTTGTTTTCACAACCGTCTAAGGAGTGGGCCACTTTGTACACATTTCAGCTTTAAAGATGCATAGAGGAGGTGTTGGTGGACAAAACAGTTTTGAATGTAGTTTCATCAACAAAGCCGGGATGAGTGCTATACGGCTGGAATAGAAGTGAAATTCTAGGTGTTTTTTTTCATTAGGGCGAATCTACAAATGAGAGATTCTCTCCGGGCTCGCTCTTTTTCATTCATTACAGCGCCATTATAAAACTTACGAAGCATTCTTTAGTACAGATCGAAACACAACACTGCTGGCTAGCATACTCTACAAATAGTAGAATGAAAAACGCAAAGGTGATAGGTTTATGAATGAAAGAGAGCGAGCCCGGAGAGAATCTCTCAATTGTAGATTCGCCCTAATGACAAAAAAACACTAGAATTGTTACTTGGGCAGTGTAAACGTGTAGGTTCACGTATAAATTGAAACGTTTGTATGTGGTGATATCTCGCAGCGAGATGTAAATAGGAGTGAAGTTCGATGGAGAATGAGAGTATTAGTTTTTGTATTCTATGTTGAACTGACAGGTGTATAATAACATTTTTGTTTATTTTAGTATCGTTCACTGTAAGATTAATATTGCATCAGGAAAGTAAACGAAATATGGAACGTTCATTAATTACGTCACTTGACTTACCCCCCCCACGTTTTTTATGGACAAATTTTTGTATGGATCGTCACTTTCCAAACCCCCTCCCCTTACGTGACATATTAATGAACCTTCCTACTAAATTTAAACTAATATGTTGCAATTTCAATTAGTATTATTGTGCAATGGCTGCTACTAGACCTAGTAATATTGGTCGCTGCAGCCGCACGACTGTTAGCGCAGCAAAATCTTGAATGAGACGTTCAGCATGCAACTCAAAACGACTTGGATCGACAACGAATGGCACGGGCTCGACCGATGTTGGGTCAAGAAGAGAGAGCAGGTCGAAATACAAGCGATAGAAAGAAGCGTAATCGGGAAGTACCAGAAAGATCTGGTGACAATCGTACCCAAAATAACATCACTAAACGACTACGACAGCAAACCTACATTCTGCAAAATCTTCAACGTGCTGCATTTCAATATGATCCTTTGATTAATTTCAGTGCGGATATATCAATCGCCATTGAATCAATGAGTGAAGTTTGTTCTCATTGTAATGCATTGTAGCTCCCAAATGAAACACCAAATGAATTGTGTTGTGCAAGTGGCAAAGGTAAGGAAACGCCACTAAATCCACCACCAGAGCGTTTGCGCTCATTGGTGTCTGGATCAGGAAGTGATTCTAAACATATTCTGCAGAACATCCAGAGTTATAATGGTTGTTTTCAAATGACTTCGTTTGGGGCAACGAACATAATAAAACAGTTCATGCCAACACCTATGGTAATATCTATAATATTCTATAAGTTTTCTTGGACATTAAACCTTACCTTACAGCAACATATTTTGATAAAATCATCACACAAATCTCCGTGCTGCCTAGTGCTGTGGATGAGCCTATAGCGAACCGCCAAATTGGTCGTCATGATGGTGTGGCAGACCAAATCGACACATCCAGGTCAGCAGCGGTCTTCCGGATCGAGCGGTTGATTTTTCGACGAGCCTGCTACCTCACCACCTTAAAGGCTACTGGCGTCCTCGCCAAACGCGGCCACCCGGATCCCGCACGGTCCTTGGCCGAGCCTGTTTCTTCTCCTCCATCGTGCGTGGTAAACCAACAACATATGACAGCAAGTTGACGCCGTGCACGTCGATTGGCCGATCGTGGGTCAGCTGGTCTCTGAATCACAGAAACAATCAGAAGCAGAAGTAAATGAATCGCTGTGGATACAACACCGTCGTTTGTAATAATAAAGACTAGGGCTTAGCAACTGATGACGAGCATTTGCAAAAAGAGGCTTGAGTAATGAATAAAGCCTGTCCACGTTAAATTTCTGACAGCAAAATAATGCCGGCAAAAAAATTTACACATAATTCAACAAAACCAATTGTAAATTTCACAATAATAGAGTTATATCTACATTGGAAACAGTTAACTGAGATGTTGATCTTTATTTCTTCTAAGATTCTCGAACTTTCTGTGGCATCCACCATCAGTTTCTGTACGGTATCCTCAGATACGCCCGCCGTGCCGATTCTGCATCTTTTCTTGAATTCATCTGTACTATTTGCTTTCTTCTTAGTTTCGAAGAGTTTCCGCTTAACTATTGCCCAGTTCTGGACGGACAGTTTGGTGAATGTACTTTTTTTTTTTTTTTTTTTTTTTTTTAACTCTTTATTTATTCCAAATTTTACATTGTTTTACATTCATATATTATCCTAGGTGATCCTGCTAAGTAATTAACATTTCAACCTTATATGCTATCATTAATATCTAATTGTGTTAATATTATTTCTACTTTGTCTATTCAGAATTTTTAACAGGGTTTATTTTGCCTGCGTGTCAGAATTACAGTTGATTTCTTAAAACTAGTTCTTATCTATAGAGAGAATTGATCATTGCAATTGAAGATTGCAATGATTTTTCTCTTAAATTATGAATTATTTTGTTGGACATTTATTCTAGAGTCTCAACGTTTGAAATTCTATGTAATTCAATAGTACTGAACCAGGTGGCAGCTTCAAAATCATTTTCAGAACTTTGTTCTGAATCGCTGTTAGCATGCTTTTTTCCTAATTATGCGCAACAACTAGACCATATTGGCACAGCATAAAGCATGGCCGGTCTAAAAATTTGTTTGAATATTAGAAGTTTGTTCTTTAAACAAAGTTTGGATTTTCTGTTTATAAGAGGATACAAACATCTTATGTACTTATTACATTTGGCTTGAATGCCCTCAATGTGAGTTTGGTGAATGTACTGTTTTTGGCACTCTTGTACCTAATACCACTCCAAGGCGGATTTTGCGTAGTGACAAGAAGCCAAATCAAGCCAAAACAGAGCTGGAGAGTCATGGCTTCTGATTAACGGTAGCAACCGCTTTTGCGGATATTCCTTCTACTACACATCCTTATTGATAGTGACGAAACTTTTGGGTTTTCGACCACAACTACAAATGACCTGCCAAATCAAATACTTCTTCGGAAATTTGGACACCTTCTTTGTCTGGAAAGGCTCGGCAACGGCGTTCCTTTGCATTGCTATATAAAGAGCCAGACCCGGAAGCTGTTTAAAGTCTTACAGTACAAGAAAAAATTGGTGTAAAACTCCTCAGCACGACTTTTTGCAGTGAAATTATCATCACGGTTGGGCACTTTTTTCACTTTGTACACCTTCAGTCCTTGCTTCTGCTTCACTTTTTGTACGCATGATTTTCACTTCCCAACTTTGCGAGCCACATTTCACACAGAAAGATTAGGATTTTCCTTAATAATGGCTGCCACCTTCTTGTCCATTTTTCGGGAGAACACTTAACGATTTGTTCCACTCTCATCCTTCCGATCCACAAAACACGGCACTTTTTGGTAGTTTTGCCGATCGTACAAAATGCGTTTGCGCACACCCACTTGAATCGACGCTATTTTACTGAATTTAACTAGAATGTAAATCTGTTTAATACGAAAAAAGTGAAGAGTTTCAGTTGTCTTATAAGTTGAAACGTTTCAGTGATCCGTGAAATAATTCAAAATATACGCTGAAAGAAAAGTATCCGAAATTGATCGTGGACAGACTTTAATCCAGAAAAAACCGTATGCTTTGAAATAATATATTCCAATTCAGCACCTCTGAATACTAATGAATTCATTTCACACTTCTGCTACAGCACACGATCCCAGAAAATGTTCCCCACCGCAACGCATGTGACTAATTTTGAAGGAAAGGTTCCTCTTCCCCTATTGCTTGACTTGGCTTGGTAAGGCAACAGAAGACAAAATTTAACGAGTTTAAAATTTTAAACCCTACATCTTTTCGCACTTGTTGGTGCGCTCTCTGTTCAACATAACCTCACCGTATCCTTGGGGAAAAAATAGAATCCACCAGCAGCAAAGAGCAATAAAAATGCATATATTTAATTCCTTCCGTGCTAGTTGAAAGCTTCCGGAAGTGCTGGCAAGATTCCTCATGATGAGAGTGTTAGTTGCAGCTATACTGGAGAGGTTCCCTCAAACTGATTCAGCAACACTGCAAGTTAGGATTTATATCACTGCTACTTGATGAATGTGTCAGATGGGCTACCTTCCAGAGTCACCAGAGTCACAATATTTCCTCCTACCTTTCAAAACAACAACAACAACAACACCAACATCAGTCGGCAAAGCTGGGAAACTGGCTTCTGGGCTTCTCCGTACCGTTCTAATGGTTTTTAGTTTGGTCGTGTCTTGTGTATGCCGGCAAAAATATGAAGAGAATCCCACTCATTTAAGAGCATTAAACTTCGAAGGGGAATTCCTTGCAATTCCACCACCAATCATCGAGGGTTTCTTCATTCCCATAAACGGACGGAAAACACTTTTTTGTTGTTATCTGTCAGTTCGCAGGCCACACATGTTCACTTCCTGTGTCGACCAGACCGAAGAGTGGAAAAGGAATCCAACGGTTCCCACGCGAGATCTAGACCAAAAAGGTTTCGCCACGGCTGCTTCTTCCACTGATGATGATGATGATGATGATGATGGTGGTGATGATGGGTGTTAGGCATCGTCCTCTGAAAGTGTACTTCCTACTGGCAGTTTACAACAACGGACTCGTCCGTTACGTTTCGCTTCTTGCCTGCCGGAAATGTAGGTGGAATGAAGGCGGTTCTTCGCTGAGACTTTGGGGACCTTCTGCTGGTAGCAGTAATGAAAATTTTAGGTGGTATTAACAATCCTAATTGTTATTGTTATGGCTTTTTGGCGGTTGAAGTTCGGTCAATCTGCAGAGGAACATACTCGGAATGGTTTTTAGAACTTTCTTTTGAGGTTGTTAAATTAATATATGGCTTTTCAGTTACTGTTTCTGAGTTGGCCCATCAGAAAATAACTAAAATAATTTGAATTTATGATCAAAATTCAAGCATCGTTCAAATCGATTTTCACAATTCAACAACCTTCATCATCACTACCACGAATGGAAACACCGATTTCAAAGGATTTTCCGACTTTGCTGTGCGACGTCGTCAACAGTCTTACCGGAGGTATTTGCCTTTAAAAGCAGGACAAAGTAAAGGAAGACCAGGTTCGTGCCTTTTGTCGTCCTCCAGCTTTAATTGACCGTGTCGCAATGTCGGTTGGTCGGGTGGTATTTAGGTTGATGGTAGGTTTCCGTTGTTTCTCATCGCACGGATGGGAAAAGCCATAGCGAAAAAGTGAAAAGCGATTTGCGATCCATTCCTCACCCTCCCCGACCAAGCCAGACAGCTTCCGGAAAGCCAGCTACAATCAACAAACGGGAGCAGAGCTTATTGTTCCTCTTTCGCGGTCTACTTCTCATCTCGCAGGCCAATGAGAAACTGCAAACATCCCTTTTTGTGGCAAATGAAAAGGTGGAACAAATAGTACAAATCACGTTGCATAACTCTGAACCTTAGCCCCATCTCAACGCTTTAAAATTAGATTTTTATTTCCTAGCTTCGGATAACAGCGTAATCAGCTATACAAGAGATCATCATCATCATGAGTCCAACTTAGTTACTAACCGATAACAACAACAAAACGCAAAAGTTCACATTGGTGCGCCACATTGTTGGTGTAATTAGTCCATACCATAACTGATCTTGGTACATATTCGACGGCGCGATTTAGTATCCACTAGCATCGGGAACCATTAGAACTGAATAACTGATATCCCAAGCAACACAACTTGTTATGTCATCTAATCTAATCTAATCTAATCTCACACTAACGCAGCCAATTCTTGAAGGCATCCTGGAAAATTATGGTTTCTTGAATACATCATTTTCTAGTCATCGGCCAGGCCAACTGCGTAGTATGTGCCGCAGAGAGGATTCCAAGAACTAGAGCGTTATGCCCCTTTTGCCTGTGGGTGAATTTTTGGCATTTGAACCAAAAGCCTGGCAATAATTGCCAAGGTTATAGCGCCTTATCTCGCTTAGGTGGACTTAAACCGACGACGATGGATAAATGCGAAGCTGAAAATAGCATAAAAAATATTGTGAAGGGATGTTATAATATGAAATGAGAAAAACATGTGTACTGTCTGCATGACTTTCAATTGTGGTCCTGCTGCAATTGTAAATGGACTTGCATTATCATTGCCATGAAGGAAAAAACAATTAAATTTTTATACAATACTCGAAAATTCCATGGATGATCCAAAATTATATAGCGTATAAAGAATACTTACATTTTTCGTGGTAGGGTAAGATTTCAGCATGCTAGCTTACCGGGGTCGCGCTGCCTACATTGCGTTGGTGGGACTGCCTCCCCTGCCGAAATACAGCGTTTCTTACTCAGCCGCTGTTTGAGCCGCACCTCCTTGGTTGACAGACGCACGCACCTCCTCAATCTAGCTGAAGTCAGAAGGACAACAGTGCCCAGGCTGCACTACCAGTTAAGTACGCAACCCTTAGCTGGCGGTCTTTGTCTTCTCTTGACCCGTGGAAGCATGAGGTATGAACTTGTGAGGACCAGAGCTATGTTGCGGGGACGCACGCTCCATCACAGTTGTCAACTCACCATTTTGCAGCACCAAGCAACACAACTTGTTATGTCATGTTCAAAAATTCATCTCTATGGCATGATCTCATGTATTTTGTGCACGTCTGATTTTTACTCACATTTTTCTTTCATCATCTCTGACACAGGGACATCGAAGATAGAGACCGTATGGTGTTGTGAAACTGGTCCCCATGAAAACAAAAATTTTACAAAAAAAACTACGTTTTGCAGATATTTTTCATCGTGAAAATAATGTCATTTATATTAGGTGCACAACTAAGCTCCCGCTGTTTAGCAATAGATGGCGCCAGTAGTAAGTGCTGGTTGAATGTTGTACATCTCAAGCGTCATAAAAAAGTTTACGGTGATGCTGCTCTGAGTGAAACAACGTGTCGTGATTGGTTTCGTCGCTTCAAAATTGGTGATTTCAGTGTTGATCATCGTCCGTGTGAAGGAATGCCAAAAAACTTCGAAGACTCTGAATTGGAAGCATTGCTCGATGAGGATCCGTGTCAAACGCAAGAAGAGCTTGGTTCAGGATTAGGAGTTTCCCGCCAAGCCGTTTCTAAGCGATTGCATGCGTTGGGAATGATTCAAAAGCAAGGAACTTGGGTTCCTTACGATTTGAAGCCAAGAGATGTTGAGCGTCGTTTTTTCGTCTGTGAACAACTGCTCCAGCGGCAAAAAAGGAAGAGTTTTCTACATCGCATTATGACGGGTGACGAAAAATGGATTCATTACAGTAACCCAAAACGGAAACATTCATGGGGACTGCCCGGGCATGCTTCAACATCGTCGCCTAGGCCGAATATTCACGCTTCGAAGGTTATGCTGTGTATTTGGTGGGACCAAGTTGGTTTTATTTATTATGAGCTGTTGAAACCAAACGAAACCATTACCGGGGAACGGTATCGAACTCAATTGATGCGATTGAGCCGAGCACTGCACGAAAAACGGCCACAATACGAGCACAGACACGAAAAAGTGATTCTTCAGTATGACAAAGCTCGACCTCACGTTGCGAAACCCATGAAAACCTACTTGGAAACGCTAAAATGGGAAGTCCTACCCCACCCGCCATATTCTCCTGATATTGCACCGTCCGATTATTACTTGTTCCGTTCGATGGCACATGGTCTCACTGGTCAGCAATTCCACTCATATGATGACATCTCAAAATGGCTTGATTCTTGGATAGCATCAAAAGACGAACAGTTCTATCGAAATGGTATTCACGTTCTACCAGAAAGATGGGGAAAAGTCGTAGCTAGTGATGGGCAATACTTTGAATAATTCGTTTGTAACCTTTGTTTTCAAAATAAAGTTCCTTTTTCACCAAAAAAAAAACAGCGAGAGCTTAGTTGCGCACCTAGTATATAATGTAAAATTTGTGTTATACGGTTGGTTATGTCTGGATTATTGTTGTTAAAGACCTTTTGCTGACAGTAAACAATCAAAGATATTTATTCAACTTAACAACTCAAAAAAACATACTTTTCAAAAGCCTTGGCAAAATACTTGCACCCGGTTTCGTTTATGTCGGCATCGGGAGATTCCTTGCGCAGTCTGACGTACCAGCTAGCTACATTCAGGTACTTGCTCAGATCAACCTTCGCGACGTCGTACGTCAAAGCCGGCGCCACAACGCTCAGCAATGGTCAGCTTATCACCGACCACATACTTGGCGTCCTTCCGGAAGGTGTTCAGGAAATCCAGCTTATCCAGCATCTTCTTATCGCTATTCGGAACCGAAGACCTGTGGGTAGAAGTAGTCGACAAAGCGCTGGTAGAGGGTTCCCTGGTCGAAGTGAACCCTCTGATTGACGACGGCTCGCTTTCTTTTAGCTTTTCAAGTGTATTGCTTGCACTTAACTTAGTGTTTTAAATGCATTGGTGACGTTGTTTAACAACTGTGGGCACATACTAATAGGAGGTTATTCCTACCATGAACTCCCCAATATGTTACGTCTGGTAAACGTCACCACTGTAGTAAGTGAACCATCTACTGACATCAGATATTACTATAATATCTGACCCATACCGCGTTCCCATCGGTAACGGCATCTGGGTCCAATATGACGTCATTATGGAGGTTGTGTTCACCTCAAACGAGGGCTTTACGGTTACCAAGGTTCATGGAGTGTTCTTCTTCAGCTGTCATGAACCCCCAAGAAATGGTCACAAATGGTCGATCAAATGACTGACTGGTTTCCGTGGATATTCCAGTGCACTGCCAATTGTCAATTTAACGGATCTTACGAGGCTTTCCCACACTCTGTTCATGTGTGGCACTGCAGGTGTAATAAACTTCCGGTCCCGGTAAAAATGGTTGCCAAGGCCTCGTTCCTTGCAGCTATTTCCTCCTGTAGCTGTCGGTTGGCTTTTTGGAAACACGTGCTGTTATCCGAGTAGAATACTGCCGGTGATCCACGTCGGCATATAAATAACCGTACAGCCATGACTCACGACTTAGGTAGATGGCGTTTGTACAATTTCGCATCGTGCACGGCGCTAACGGTACAGGGCAGGTAAATAAGGCGATCCAACGCTTCACCTGACTACAAACCACCTTAACTAATACTGGTCCAAAATAATCGACGCCAACGTACGTAAAGCGGCATGTGAACGGCTGTAGCCTTGCCTCTGGTAGTGGTGCCATGCCAGGCGCTTTTGGTAGGGCCTCGGATATCCGACACCATGTACAATTTCTTGCCACTCTTTGAACAAGCGGTCTCAGCTTCGCGACTTCAAAGCGTTGCCACATTTCGTTTACCACGGTTTCACGGTTATCAACCAGTGATCAGAACCGTCACCGGATGATGTTTAGGTAGAATAACTGGGAGTTTTGTTTGGAATGGAAGGAACTTCGCCGCTTCAATGCAGCCTCGCATTCACGGGATGCCATGTTTGTCCATAAAAGGCCAGGTCTTGTAGATACTGCTGGATTTAGGAACGGTAGGATGCTTTGCTTCTGAGTTGCCGCTTGTCTCTTTCAGCAGGACTCTCTCTTCTGGGAAGACTTCCGTTTGCACCATCTTCAATAGCAGAATATCCGCTTGCACGGGTTCTGCCTGGGTTAGTATCTGAGACTTTGTCTGCAGTTTCGACCATCTAATGAACCTCGAGTAATCTATCAGAGGTTCGGATTTCCAGTGCGGCTGTATACGTCGAACTTCTTCGTGAGTCGTACCCACGACCAACAAGCCTTCGGCATCGTGTAGGAACTCAGGTCCTGTGAACCAAGGACAGCTGAACTCCAGGTTTGAACCACGCTTTTAGAGGAAGGTGTTGCTGATCGTTTAGGCGTATCCAGACCGGAAAACCATTAACTCTTTAGTGGACGGGTAAGGTAACCCGCAAGGATCCCTAGTAACACACTTATTGCCATTCGGTTGAGGTAACATAAATATGACTTGCTAAGTCATAATCAAGTTACTATAACTAATTATGACACGCCAGTGTGCTGCTTTGGAGACCAGTCACAACAAGTTTAACTAGAAATCTCTGGGAGATAGCGGTCAGAACCGTCACAAGCTTTTGTGAAGTTAGAACCTGTAAGCATTTTGGTATTGCCTTTCTAAATGATGAGGTACGAGGAACTTTTTAATCGATATCCACACTAGCGTGGACTCCCTGTGAAGGACTGCGATCTGATCCAACCAAAGCATCTGATCGAGTTGGACAACCTTCGTCTTGGAGTTCCTCTGAAATTGCGTGAAGGTGGTACGATGGATCCGATAGCAGCGAAGTACCAACTGGGTTGGAGCATCTACGAGTATGTTAGCGGCATACCAGCACAGCTGGCAGATGTTTAGTTTCACCTGACACCTGCGACTGATCCAGACCACAAGCTAAACAATCAATTTCGTGACTACTTCGACGCCCAGAAGATACTGGCGTAGGAGAACCAGAAGCGAAGCATTGGAGTCAAATAAAGGCATTCGCGCGAGAACTATGCCTTGGAACGAACGAAGGAGCGCACAGACGTGGCTTCGAAACCGGACTTCTGTATAGCAACGATGATCCGGACTTTCCAGTTAGCTACCAAGTGGCAGCCAGTCGTCCACAGTCTCTAGAGCGGAAGCTTGCAAAGGAGTCTTCATTGCAAACACGGGTCCGTGAACAAATAACGCAGTACGTGCAGAAGGTTATGCAAGCAAGGCAACCGGAGCAGAACTGAAGAATGCCGGTTCTCGGCCGTTTCACGTCAATTTCGCAAGTAGTCGTCTGTGGTGAGATGCAGGAGATGTTCCACCAACTCCCAATCCGCATACAAGATCGTCGTGCACAGTGTAGCATAGTGCTTTCTCTGACGAAACTTTCCATTGGATCCTATCGACATCTACGTAGCTCATCCATGGACGTAGCTACCTTCGGGGCGACATGCTTCCTGCTTCCGTACAATATGCTTAAAACATGAATGCGCAGGACTTTGCTAATGTATACCCATGTGCAGCCACTGCTATCGTTCAAAACCACTACGTGGACGATTATTTGGACAGCTTTATGACCGTCGACGAAGCCGTTGAAGAGGTCATCTATGTTCATTCGAGGGGTGGCTTCGAGATCTGCCGGTTCCGTTCAAACTCGACGAAACTTCTCTGTGAAATTGGGGGAACGACTGCCGGTGAACCAAACAACCTAGCGTTGGAGCGGGCTGGAGTTTCTGAATCTGTGCTTGCTTTTCATGCAGCTTCAATCTACGCGAAGATCTTCGACAAGTCGTGGATGAAGACCACGTACCCACCAAGCGGGAAGTTTTCAAGGTCGTGATGAGTCTTTTCGATCCACTCGGGCTCGTCTCGCATTACCTAGTCCATGAAAAAGTGATCATACAAGGAGCCTGGGTTCGGGAACGGATTGGGATGAGCCAATTAACGAAGATATCTTTCAGAAGAGGTGAAAATGGACTGCTCTATTTCCGAAGCTGGGACAATTGAGGATACCCCGATGTTACTTTTCGCTGTTTCCGACAAACCTCGATGATCTGCAAGCCTATACTTTCGTGGATGCCAGCGATGTTGCCTACTCGTGTGCTGTATACATACTTTCGACTGGTAAATAAAGGTGGCGTACAGATGGCACTGGTAGGAGCCAAAAGTAAAGCGGCCCTTCCGAATAGTCTGTCAACACCAAGGCTTGAACTGCAGTTCTTACGGCTGTCCTTGAATACTATACGCTACCTGTATCGCAGCGGTACTTCTGGAGTGAGTCTACGACGGTACTGGCATGGGTTCGATCTGATCACCGAAGATTCCACAAGTTCGTGTCCGTAAGAGTTGGAGAAATCCTATCGTTGAGTGATCCGCAAGATAGCAGACGTAAAAGATCCAAGATGAACGTGTCCGACGATGCCACGAAGTGGAAGAGTGGTTTTGCTGAAGGTCAGCTGTTCCTGGTTCACAAGACCCTGGTGAACTGGAGACAAGCTTCCCTAAATCGAGTTTCTTGGCGAAACATTATGGCGCAGAGGCGGTCCTGAAGGGAGATTGGTCGACAAGTAAAGTAAGTAAGTTAATTGATGAGCACCATCTGCGGCCGGATTGTTGCAAGCAGGTATAGCTGAATTTGAATCGATCTGAAAATTGGAGCTCCTTGATTGACGTGCGGTACCATTCATGACTTCGGCTGGACGCCCATACTAATTCTAGCATTACCTGGACAAGAAGCTGAATCTGGATTAGCCATAGCGCGTGAAGCTCAGGTTTGCTGACGAGAACAGATGTCATTTCGCCGCTGGGTAAATTGGTACGACCGGGGGTAACGTGTGTTCAGCAGGTTGAAATCCCCGAACACAGGAACAGAACGGCAGGAAGACTGGAACAGACAGCAGATGAACGAAGGGGACGACTTGATATTTTCATTGTTGATGAACCAGCGCTGGAAAC
>JASCZW010019239.1:0-14077 GCA_034211315.2 Aedes japonicus
GATTCCACTTTTTGGTTATTAAATGATTTCAAGCCATTATTTATTGAAGCGACACTTGAAAAGACTTCAATTTTGAATCAAAACAAGCCCTAAACATCTCGACTGTCAAAAAATACACGCACATTATGATCCGTGATAGCATATGTCAACGTTTGATCGAATATTTTAATGTGCTGTCACCAGATGTCGTTGCAATCATATAAAAAGAGTATATCTTCTAAATAATTCGAGAAAATAATATCTGGGACATCTTGTTCATTTACCATCTTTGCTTATACACAGTATACTCATAAATAAGTTAATGCAATACACTAATTTATTAAGTAATCTAAGTTTTCCTCGAAAATGCGTACTCTAAAAAAGCGTTAAATGGAAGTGACGTCTCCTTTAGGATTGGTGACGTTCCTTTTCGTTTTAAGTTTGCAGCTGCAACTGCATCGGACGAAAGTTCCATCGAAATAGAAATAAAAGTTGCCACCGTAACGGCATGCTTATAGGAGTTGAATATTCCTTCAGACTAGTTAGTTCTGACATTACGGATTTTTACATCGATAAATGCGCCGATGGTTCCCCAATATCTCTGAAATTTTGTCCACAGGTAGAGTTTGTAGGTACACGAACGATAATAAAATTTAAAAAAAATCAGTGTTGCAAAATTTTCCACAAAATTCCATTGGAAGTTTTCATCTTTTCCGAAGCATCAACAAATTCAAAAAATTATAAGCAATAAACCAAGCACTTAAAAACCTAAGTTACTTAATGAAGCTTCATTAGATTCATTTCAAACTAGAAACAAACGAGTAGGTCGACATATGTTTGTTCCATTAGCTTTTATGAAACAATAAAAAAATAGCGAATGTTTTGTAGGCAATTAAGATTTAAAAAAAATCTGTTTCTAAGTCGTGAAATTAGGATCATTATCACACCAAAATTTTATCTGATTGCATCAAAGTATGCAATTTTTAATGTTTGAAAATCATTCGATGGTAACCAAAAATAATATCATAATTGCAAGCCGTAAATCTCGCTTTCTTCTCAGCAGCCGATATTTGTCCTATTCTGTATTCTTTGCATCAAACCAAAGTTACGTGATGATTTTGTCATTACATTCGCAGCTGAAAACAAGGAAAACAAGCGTGGCAACAAGTCAGTGTTGCAGCGAGTTGTTCTGGAAATGATTTCTTATTTAGGGCCTTATTTTACAATTTTTGATTTGTTTCAACTTGACGGTAGAGTTCTTTTGAAATATTACGCTACACAGAGAAAAATTCTGATAGTCAATTTTACCATTATTGGGTGTTCCTAACCCTGACTATTGCATTATACACTGATAGGCAAAATAAAGTGCCCACCTCTTCGTTTTTCCAATTTCTCTCATTTACTTGGTGCAAATTAAAGTAAAAACAGTGTAGTTTTTTCTTATTTTGTTTTTTATATTCTTGTTAAGTTTCACTTATGGAATACTGAAAAAAGAAGTTTTACTTGAAGAAAAAATAAATTAATTTTTGTTGAAAAAAAAAGTGACAAAATAAAGTGCCCACTTCAAAATCGATATGTTTTCGATAAGTTTCCATTGGAAGACCCCTCGATTTAAACAATCGAGTTTTATATTTCTGACATGTTTTGAAGCAAACGGCTCAACCTGGTGCATTTGTATACGTGATCGCATTTGATTCAATTGAAAAAATGGAGAACGCAGTGCTTTCGAAAGCAATTCCCTGTGTATCCGAAAATTTGTCGTTCGTGATGTGCAAAACGGTGAATCGCACCGGGCTGTCGCTAAGAAGTACCGTATCAGTAAGGCAGAGGTTGGCAAAATTCTTCTGAAGCTTAAAACGTTTGGATCAGTGGTGGATCGCCCTGGCAGAGGCAGGAAGCGGAAAACGGATGCGAGAACGGACACCAAGATCATGCGCGAAGTCAAGAAGAACCCGAAGATAACTGTTCGCGAGATCCAGGAAACACTTCAGTTATCAGTTTCCGGTCGAACTGTTCGTCGCAGTCTCGTAGCACAAGGGTTGAATAACAAACTCGCCTGGAAACGCCCATTTATCAGCAAGGCAAACAAAGCCAAACGGCTTAAGTTTGCTAAGGAGCATGCTGATAAGCCCCTAGAGTTCTGGAAAACGGTTCTCTGGACGGAAGAATCAAAATTACAAAATTACAAATACAAAAAATACAGTGTGTTTACTTTAATTTGAACCAAGTAAATAAGAGAAATTGAAAAAACGATGAGGTGGGCACTTTATTTTGCCTATCAATGTAGTGCTTTTGAATCGACTATGATCGTGGTCAAAACGACCATTAAAAATAGTTGATCCAACATTTGCCATAATGTCGGAATAGTCCTTGCTACCATGATCATAGTCAAGAATTCCATGAAGTGGTGAATTTTCATAGTTATTGTAACCATATGCGATAGTCATCTTGACCTCTGATTTAATTGTCGGTAAACGATATATATTTTTTTCAGAGTAGGTATAACAACAGTTGTACAGTTTATTACGTGCGTGAGAATTTTTTGTAGTAGCTGCCCCATTTCTCACTTATGACGTCCCATGCACAAAGGAGGTCGGCTGAAAAAATGTGGAGTGACTTATATTGTTAATATGTTAATAATGAAGAGTATACATAATTTAAGGTTGGGACAAGGCACAAACATCCTACATATTCTTCATGTAGTGTTATCCATGTGAAATAATTCTCAGATTTATGCCTTCAAAACTTTGAAGGTGGCAATGCAAATCGTTTTTAGATCTAAGCGAGATTCACCATAAACACCTTCCATAGATGGATCACGTTTAATAAATTTTAATGAAATAATTCTTAGTGGCTAAAATTTTTTTGGTAGAAAGTTACTTTAAAACTCAGTTGAAGTACTGGATTGCATTAAATAATAATGCAATGATGCCAAAACTAGTACGTGTACCCCATATGTTATATCCCATATCCCACATAATACCCCGTACGTTACATACATAATAGTTTGTCAGTTGCGAACACTACAAATGACTCGGCAAAACATGGTTCAATGGATCCTTCACAAAGATTTGCCAAGGCAAAGCAGACTGGAGTGTATCACAGAAATTGAAGAAGAAAACATTAAAAAAAACGTTCGGTTAAATTCCATTTCGTCGTGACAGTTCATCGCCGCAATCTCAGCCAAATTGCAAATGTACTACACTTTCATACAATGGTTAGCCGATGTTAATTGAATTTAGGCTATCATGCTACCGGAACATGTATTCCAACGACTCACAGCCATTATTATGTATCTGTTCCTGTGTGATCCGATTCGAAAACACCCACCCACCGCAAGATATCTTCGCTGAAATCAACCACGTTGCTAGTATGATACAACATGTCAGTCACGGATGTGGCGTGTTGAGCTAATAATGAGATTAAATTTTGCTTCAACCGTTTGGCGGCGTGGATTGGTTGCTGATGAAATGCGTCAGCCGAGATGCCTCATTATCCATTTCTAAGGGAATTGGGTGTGATAAGAGGGGCATAAGGTGCAACGCAATGATGGAATTCATTTTGCTGATATCACTTCAGTCAATGTTGGTGACATCAACTCATTTTGATATGTGGCACTATTTATGGTGGTCGAGCAATGTATCTAGCCTGTGTTTCAAATATTGCCTAATAAGCGTTACAGACCGCACACTGACAACAATTAATCATAACTTGGTGCCATTGTCACATATTCTGACTCGGAGGTTCCTTTCTCTGTGCTCGACAAAATAAAGGAATCCCCCGAAAACCACGGTGAGTCAGCACACCGGATTTTTTCAAGTGATTTTTTCCAATGGCCAAAACCATATCAGCGCATTGAATGAAGGATTGCAGTAAAATGCGAAAGGTGGGCAGCACCACCTGGCGCGCAAATCGATTATTCCAAATCGCAAATCGATTATTGCATAGTGCCAGCTATCGTTAGGTGATATTTGGAGGAAGAATTATGTGCTTGGACCAATTAAACAGTTTTATGAACAGAGAATGAACCCGTGACTATAATCAGGATCAAATTTCTTTAGCTAATGGAAATCTTCGGTAGCCTATTCATTTGAACGAGTTTGGCGATTTGGATACAAGGTATCCATATAATAAATGAATCGATTCATGATAAATTTTAGAATCAAGTGCGGGATTTATGAAAACTAAAAAAATGTTTTAATGTATGTGCAGTACATTGATGCAAATTTATAAAATTTCCATTCCCCTCTGCTTAAACGATTTGAATTCCTGTGCTAAACAGTCTGTTGAAAATTTAGATTTGGTAAGAAAAAGAAACTGTTAGTCATCGAGAAAAAACTGAAAATCTCCAGAATTGATCTGATAGGACATTTGAAGATCCTTAAGAATTTCAAACTAAACTCAGATGTTAATGACAACGATGACAAACCACGGCATTCCCTTCGAAGTGGTTAAATTAAACCGCTATGTATAGGAGTCTAATAGGCCTAGTTTTCGTCCAGGTTCCACTGTGTTTTATACGGGTGGGTTGAAAATGGAAGAATACTGGAGCCGGGGTTTGTGAGCCTGGAATCCAGGAAAGCTATACCAATGGGACGGTATCCAACGATATTTCAAGCAAAAATTCATGCAATGAATGTGTGAATATTTTTTAACGAGGAAATACAGATTTAAATATCTGCATTTTTCCGATAGTCAAGCTGCTCTTAATGCGCTTAAATCTGTTAACATGTAAATCGAAGCTAGTGTGGGAATGCATTCTATCTCTAAGACTATTGGTCAGTAGGAACTAAGTAACTCTATACTGGGACACTGGGTGCTCAGCCATTGTGGTATTAAATGAAATGAAAAGCTGACAGCCTAGCAAGAGAAGGTTCAGCATCAAATTTAATTGGTCCGGAACCATTTTGTGGAGTCCCAGAGTGTGATTTGAGGAGGGAAATAAAAAATTTGGAAATGTCCATGGTAGAATCAATCTGGAACGCTACGGATACATGCAGACATGCCAAGAGATTTTTAAGACCAAGTAAAAGATTTGTAAACTTAGTAAAAAAGACCTTCGGGTACTGGTTTGTTGAATGGTCACTGCTCAAGATAAAAATATTAATGTAAATAAATAAATGTCAGCAAAAGAATTTGAACATGTTAACACAGACAAACATACAAAACACTTGCAGTTTCTTCATCGATTACTCATAAAACCGTTAATTAAAATGTTTCTTAGTTGAGAGTATCGCCACAGATAGCGCGTATACTCGATATTCTTACGTTTAACATTAACACACAATTTCAACTGCAACTTAATCATCCATCACAGTGTGCTCAATAGAAGGCGCAGGTGTGTTAGTGACGATGGATTAATATAAAAATACAAACATTTTCATAAACAAAAATGCTGCTGATTGAAATTGTGCAGAAAAAATGCAAAACTACCAATTAATAACGAGTTTGTTCTCCTAAAGGGAACAAAAGGAGACAAACAATTTTGCATAGATCTTGTAGATGGAAGTTTGTACTTTCAGTTCACGTACTGTGTGTTTGCAAATATTTGCAAATAAGGGAATAAGATATCTTGAAAAACGTATTACACTTACTTAATACACTTACGTATACACAACTTAATACAGTAACTAGCAACTATCTTGTATCTTCAAAATGTGGGTCATTTAATATTCTAAAAGTCATTTTTGCAAAGTTTTCACAGCAAAAAAACTGATTCTTTAAGTCCCACTCTAAGGAAAGTTAGAAAAACTGTTATAAAACGATGCGTAGATGATATAGAAGTAAAATTTATTCAGCAAAGTTTCGTTAAATTAAAATATCTACAATTCTGTTGAAGCAAAAGATCCTCTAATTCATAAGAATAAAGAGCTGAAAATTTTATTATGAACATAAAAGGACCATCCTAGTCACCCCTCAATTCAAGAGATAGATCTTATTTTTTAAATTAAATCTTCTGAAGACATCATCTGTCTAAAGTTAATGGTTTTCGAGTTATCGATTTTTGTCGCGAAATTTGTCCATTCGTAGGGATTGATGCAAAAATTTTGAAAATCTTTGGAGAAACGAATACGATATTATCGCATAAGGGCTAACACTGAAACATTCTCAACGGCAACCATTACCTAAAAGTTTTGAATTTATATAACTCAGAATCTGTACTAGATATTGAAAATATCATCACATCAGTGTGTATGCTTACTTGCTGTTCGATTTGATGTTCATTCCCTAACAATCGAGATACAGTATGTAAAAAAAAGTTTATCCACCCCTACACCCAAAATAAAAAAAACAAGATTGTAATGCAATTTCGCATGAATTTGTTTCATTTCTCGTGATGGATCGTAACTTGGAGAAAAAATGCAACATTGGTCGTGGGCAAAAAAGCAACACATCAATTCGCTTTGTAAAAGTCAAGGTGTGAGTGAGGTTTTGCAGTGTATTAGTGTTGAGTATAAGATAAGATTCTCAAAAAAAAGATCACGATACGCAACTGAGATTTGAACCGAGGCCGCCTGCGTCATAGCTCTAGATTGTAACCATTCAGCCACTTTAACAAGTTGGAATGATTGGAATAAAAAAAAAAGCCCAACAGTTACTTCGATTGTCGACGCACTCAGCAAAACAGCAATGAAGCAAATGTCTCTCAAAAACACTTGCATGGCTTCGTTTATTTCATAAAGTTGAGCAAACTTGAAGTGAGGGAGATTTAAGTGTGATGACGAGTGAAAATAAAAATAGAACACTTGGCAGCGGAATTCTAACAGTGGCCAATAGCGTTGCGGTATTCTATGCTATTGTCTCAACAATATTGAAAAATTGTTGACGGTTGAACAAAGACCCAACGGTTGCTTCGAATTCCGAGGCACTAAGCACACAGCGATAAATTCGTTTCGAGGAATCTGTGTGCTGCCAACCGCTTGCACACACTTGCATGGCTTCGTTTGTACCATAAATTGCTTTGTGGATCATGATGGGCAAAGTGCCTATTCTGAATCATGCGGATTTCTCAAGATATGATTGCAAAAACTGCAATTTCCTTTTTTGACACCTTTTAAACTTTTGGGTGACCGACAAATCAAAATTTTCCTGTTTTGCGGTTGAAAATTGAGCTGTTGATAACTCCCATCGAATTTACACGACATTTTTCTTCCTGTGGAAAACTATGGTGCGATCAATGAAACGATAGAAAAAATACGCAAAAAAGATTATCCAGCTGAATATAGCTAATAATAATTAAGAGTGTATTAAGCTGTACCTATCACTTTACCGAATATAAACATTGCAACATAACATTCCGTCGTTAGGGGCATTTTTAATACAGAGTTTAGATTATTTTGCTTAAAAATGCCTAAAAAACCACACATTTTGTTAAGTGACCGAAAATTAATAATAGAGCATCATAAGTCCGGTAGAAGCTATGGTAAAATTGCTGATATTGTACTTGTTTGTAAAAAAACGGTTACTAAAATAGTTTAAAGGTTAAAAAAAATGCGTTTCCATCATACCAGCGGCACGATCAGGACAGAGCTTCAACAAAGTTAAGCAAAACTAAGGTTTAACGGCTCCCAAAGTTGCAAAACAAATCGAGTTCATGTGACACCTCAAACAGTGCACAATCGGCTTCATACAAATGGTCTTGAGAGCAGAGTGGTACATAAGAAGCCATGGTTATTGGCGAAAAATATTAAAAAACGGCTTAAGCGGACACAATGAGCCTGAACAATTGATTACTGGAATAAGATTAACGTTTGCATTGAAAAAGTGGACTGTTTTTTTATGGTGATAAAAAAAGATAAGACAGATAATTGCTTTTGTTAAACTTCCCATGGCAGGTAATTACTTAAGCTTACTTGCAAACAAATTCAATGCCCTTGTGAGCGGTCTTACGGCAGTAAACCAAAATATTCACCATGGTGGACGAAAACATGCGTGTAGGCATGTTTTTGGTTCTTTCTTCGTTTGATTTGTCAATTCCTCCTCAGTGTTCGTAATAACAATGTTTGAGTAGATCTTACGCTTCAGGTTGACCCAAAAATCCTCGATGGGACGCAGCTGGGAGAAGTTGGGTGGGTTCGCCGACTTGGGTACCACATCGATATTCAGCCGTTCCATCTCACCCAACGATCGCTTCGAGTTGTGGGCTGACGCCAGATCCGGCCGCGTCTTCGCTCTTATGGTATTTCTTGATGACCGTCGCATTTCGGCAGGCATTTCGTACTATAAATTTCCCCGTTCACGGCCAGTGCTGAGCGAAGGATGAGCGGCTTTGATATACCCTTCTCACTGATTGTCAGCCACAGCAGCACTTTCTTGGCGAACTTGGTGTGTAATGAACTTCACCTCGGAGCTCACTTCCTTCGTGGGGAAGTAAAATACGAGGTGTCCTGCCAGTCGTTGCCATGTAGGGTCAGATCAATCTTGTCATTCATCACCACAGCACGTCGTGATTCGCTGGGAAAATCGAGTTGACCATCTCATTCAGCCGCTGCCGCTGCGTCATTGCCTACAGCTCCGAAATCTGTGGACACGACTCACGCTTCCTGACATGTATGTATGTTTGCCAGGTACTTTTTCACTGTTTTGCCGGTAGAACCGACCTCCTAGCCAAGCGCACGCAGCGATGTAGCCACTTTTTCCTTGGTCTTCCTCTTCAGCATCCTTTGGAGCTTTTTGTCGCTCAGGGTCGTTGGCCGTTAGGAACCGGGCTTTCTTTCGATGCTCTGATTGTTGTCTAATAGTGCCAAGATGTTGAAGATGCCGGAACGGGCGTATCCGGCGTCCACAAAGTGCCGCACGATGTCCGTTTTCGACGTGGTGCGGTGCCATTCTTTGAACGCGCACACTTCTGAACGGAGTGGCTTCACTGTTTTTGCCATCACGGTTAGAGTTCGACTGATAGAGCTGTCAAATGTTGTCTGCTGATTCATGGGTTTCTATGATTGATGCTGCTTGGGTAGTTTCGTCAGTGCGAGTGAAGGTTAACCCTGGGGTGTGACACATTTAAATCCAGATTTAAGATGATCGAGAAATCTCACGTTAGCGAATCAATTTTCGAAAAATCTTGTTTCACCTTGTGAATCTTAATTTATCAACTTGCATCGTGCTGCATCTTTTTGCAGTAAATCTTTAAAATCTTCGTCAAAATCTATAAAATCTTCTTTCTATTTACTAAGCGTGCGCACATAGCACAAAAGCAAAACAGAAAAAAAATCCTGCATCTGAGATACCGCCCAAACACAATGATAACGGAAACGGAACGGAAAGCGGCAATTTTGACAGTTGCTGTAATTGACTTCGATATGTCCAATTAGAATCGGCTGGGATCTAGCCTGTTTTCTTTCCGACAAGCAGTCATACTTCAGATCCAGGCTTTGCCGTTTTCCGTTGCCGTTATCATTGTGTTTGGGCCAATAGAGTCGCACCCCTTGGGTAAACCCATGAAAAATCGTCAATTTTTGTCTATATTATTATGACAGATACGCGCGTACTAATACTCGACTGTAGTATAAGCCTAGTCGATTATTAGTACACGAAACTGAAGAAGTATGCACATTGTAAACGAAATACACGTATCTGTCAAGACAAGATAGTTGAAATTATATGTAAATTACTAATCTTTCTTCTCATTTCCTAGTTAATAAAATAATGCTATTTGAGTCTGTTGGTATTACAAGAAAATGGCGGAAGACCGCTGAAAGCTTGAAAAAGGAGAGGCCGACAGTCAAACTTGGTGGAGGTAAATTCTTGCTAATATCATTAATTATCAAACAACAAATGTCGTTTTCGGTTTTAAACCTGGGTAAGGTCACACTCTGACTCGCAATAACCGAACTAAAACGGATCCAGAATCGAGTAAGTATGATGGTATTAGTGCAAAATATAAACATCAACAAACATAAACATTCTGTTTTGACGGTTCATATTTGTGTATTGGTGAATCCAGGTTGGACCTCGAAAAAAATTGAGAGCGAACCTCGTTGATGTTGAGTCGGATCCAAGAGCGGATCCAGATCCGGCCTCATTGAATAAAACAACTAACATCAACGCTTTCCGCCTTTCCCCTCCGAGGTCTATAAGTCAAAGACGACGAGTTGATGTTAAGTAAAGCAGAAGTCGTATGCCAAAAATAAACCCAAATGAGCGGGAGATAGTTTCTCTCCCATGTAGGGGATTTGGGAGTACGAATAGACAGTTCTTTAGAACTATTTAAGCTATCGGTAGTATATGAGGTAGTACACGATCAAGCGCACTTTCTTTTGCCAGTCAAGGTGGTGCATTCGTTCATGCCTTAACCTACTCCGCATGGGGATGCTTGGCAAAAGATTGTGTGCCTGTTTCGAAATACTACCTCACAATGCACAGTGGGCCAGGAGACGAAATTAGCAAGACAAAACCTCTAGCGCTTTGAGCATGCATTTTATCAAGATGATTGCTTGAGCATTGTTGCTCAGTTTTATCTGCGCCACAATTTGGTAATAAAAATTATTTCCAATTGCTGCGATACTAACATTTTTATTTCGCCTTCTAGCGGTTTGATGTCTTCGGCAAAGTTCTAGAGCATAAAATAATAAGAAAGTTTGTCGAAGACATCAAAGTTCTATGTCTACAAATAACAAAGTTGCGATTAGTTTTGTAAAATTTAACAGAAATTTGCGTTTTTTCTACTAATTTTCATATTTTTGTCAAATATGTTATTTTTGGTGCCATTTATGTGTTGGACCTTATAATTTGCGTATGTTTTGGAAATATTCGCATAGTTTTGGGACATAACAAGCGAAATATTAGCCAAAACTTTGAAAAATATCATGAATTTCAAAATTAATTTTCTCAAAAAAATGCAAGTTTTTGCAAAAAATTACTCATGTTTCAGAAAGTACCATATGTGACATTTCAATTCTGAAATTATGCCCGATGCATATTTTGATATATTTAAGATATCGTATTTTAAACTTTTGATGATTTTAGCCCGAACTCAATGCTATAATTGATTGCTTTTTGCGTATACATACATATGCATTCCATTGTACAAAATCTGATATGTTTTCATGTCAACATGTCAAATGGAATTATTTTTTCACCTCGAATATCTTTATTTTTAATCTGTTAAAGATAGTGTGCTATAAAAGTCAATTGAAAATAAGTATTCCTCTGCACTTGTATTCGTGTGTCGACGAATACGATTGATCGCTGACACACATACTTGTTTACTTCACTGTCAAAACCAAGGGGTCATCATCGAAGCAAATGTTGAAGCATGAGAGCCTGTGCACGCTGCCATAATTCTATTGCCTTTTTGATATTACTGTTAGCCGTGTTTTGGTGTTGCCTCACTCATTTCCACGAGAATATTGAAAACGTGCCTCACAGTAATTTTTTCTATGTCCATGAGTGCACGGATGTTGATGAAATATCAAAGCGAACACGACTTTCCCCATTACATTTGAATACGCCTCAAAACTTCAAATCTCAAACGTACTTACTTCTAGTTTGTGGTTGGTGCCTTCTACAGATCACTATGGCTCAAGGTAGGTTATTTTAATTAATCCAGTAGGAATTCATTCAAGTAATTTATTATTAGCGTGCAGTATTCGCGTACGAGAAATAGTAGAATTATTCCTACAGAATCTTCCACTTGGTGATGTGGCATCGTATGTGAAGAAGAAAATAACATGTCCTGATAATCAAAATGTTTTCTGATTCCGTTCAAAACTCACTACGTTTGCTACTATCAAATATTGAATCATGATACGCAAAAGTGCCACCGCATAAAGAGTTTTGTTTTTCCTGAAACATTCAAAATGGCTGGATTCAAACTATTAAAATTTTGAATAATATTCCGAAGAAAAATGTTGGTGAATAGGAAGAAAATATCTAGATTACATTCACTAAGTGATTCCCTGTACATTCATGAACAGGAAATTTATGTGTTATTTTAAAATGGGGATTGGATGGTTCAAGCAACCACTCACGGTATAAAATGACATTTTTTGAAGAAGTTGGCGATGATGTTATATCATGTAATGACTCGCATATTTTTTTGATTTGCCTGGTTCCTTTGCGAATATATTTCAACGCAGTCTCCGGCGAACGACAAGAAGTTTGGAGCAACAACAGTCCATCATCCATCAATTTGTGCCGCCCCATCAAAATGGTTTTTCAAAAGAAACTGCTGATCTTATCAAACGAGAAGTGGAGAGTATGATGTTACAAATACAAAATTTGAAAGCAACCACATTGACGATAAATAGGATTTCTGTAGATGTTTCTTCTGAGTTAATTTTGAGTATGGTCGATGGCAAAGTTATTAACAGCTTCACAGGATCAAGTTCCCAGGCGTGCAATCTTTGCGGAGCATCAGGCAAAAACTCAGTAATCCCATCGAAGCCCAAATATGTGACGATCGCAATAAAATTGAAACCATTCCTGTTTTGCATGCTTACATAAGAAGTATGGAGCTTCTGCTTAATGTTTCGTACAGAATCCCACTCAAAAAATGGCGTATAAATAAAGGAAACGAAACCTTTCTTGAACGGCAACGTGCAATTAGAGAAGAATTTAAGAAGATTGGGCTGAGAATAAGTGAACCTTTGCCATCCGGAGGTAACTGCATTTTCTTCTATATGGGGAAGTAGATCCTTTTATCTTTATTTTTTCATCAGGTAACACAAATGATGGCAACACTGCTAGAAGATTCTTTCAAGATCCAGAAACAACGGCAAGAATTACAGGACTTGAGGTGGACATCGTTCGTCGAGTCGCTACACTTCTTTGCGCGCTATCATCGAAATTAGAAATCGACGTCAAATCATTCGAAACCTATGCAGAAGAAACTAGAAAGTTATATGTCCATTATTATGATTATTATCCCCTTTCGCCTTCAGTTCACAGGATCTTGGTACATGGATCTGAAATAATAAGTCATTGCGAAATTCCTATTGGACTATTGTCGGAAGAAGCACAAGAGCGTCGGAACAAATCGATCAGAAAATTTCGGGAGCACCATTCTCGACAATTCAGTCGCCTGGCGAACATCGAAGATGTATTTAGAAGACTTTTGCTAACCTCTGACCCCGTGATGACACTCACAAAACAGTTTCCTCAAACCGATAAAAATCAATTTCCAGAATCCGTACAAAACCTGTTGAAATAATAGTAAATATAAAATAAAAAATAGTTGCTAGATCAAAATATTAATTACAATTAATCCAGATATCTCAAATATATCAAAATATGTATCGGGCATAATTTCAGAATTGAAAGGTCACATATGGTACTTTCTGAAACATGAGTAATTTTTTGCAACAACTGAGCAATTTTTTGAGAAAATTAATTTTGAAATTCATGATATTTTTCAAAGTTTTGGCTAATATTTCGCTTGTTATGTCCCAAAACTATACGAACTCTTCCAAAACATACGCGAATGATAAGGTTCAACACATAAACGGTATCAAAAATAATATATTTGACGAAAATATGAAAATTAGTAGAAAAAACGCAAATTTCAGTTAAATTTTACAAAACTAATCGTAACTTTGTTATTTGTAGACATAGAACTTTAATGTTTTCGGCCAACTTTCTTATTATTTTATGTTCTACAACTTCGCCGAAGACATCAAACCGCTAGAAGGCGAAATAAAAATGTTAGTATCGCATATAAAAATGTTAGTATTGCGGTGAAAATTGGAACTAATTTTTATTACCAAATTGTGGCGCAGATAAAAGTGAGCAACAATGCTGAAGCAATCATCTTGATAAAGTGCATGCTCAAAGCGCTAGAGGTTTTGTCTTGCTAATTTCGTCTCCTGGCCCAGTGTGCAATGCACTCCTCTAGCAAAAAATTGCTGTCTACTCCTAGAGCCTCATGGTGATGAGAAATTATTTCCTTCTCATAACAACATCATCACAGATCGTTACCCCGCATATGGGAGAATACAAAGAAAGACTATATCAGTGTATATAAATTTATTATATTTTTCTATCAATAGACGTTGTTGAATATTGTCTTTCTTCCATTTTGTAACTACAATAGTTTAAAGAATGTCTCAGCTGTTTGAAAATTTACCAAACTGGTTAGCAATCAGCTTGAAAAACTGAG
>JASCZW010019240.1:0-14091 GCA_034211315.2 Aedes japonicus
CTTTGGAGACTACTAATCAGACTGGATCTTTGGAGACTACTAATCAGACTGGAGTTGCGTCGCGTTCATAATTTTCGTAGGCGTACGTGGACTGCTGAGAAAGCGGATCATAAATGTGCCACAGCATACAGAAATTCTCGCACTTACTTCCAGCAATCAGCTCCATTTGTCATCCAAACTTGCTGTCTCGACACAATGGTATTAAAACGCAATTTACGCAACAAAAACCTTGACGGAGAACCAAATGGCCCAAAAACAAAACAATCGCCTGGTTACTAGCCGTAAACAAAAAAAAATTTTTTTTTTCCTCTGTTCGGGACATAAACCACTGCGACCAGTAATTTGATCTATTGTAGTATATCCCGTAGCCTTTGTTTAGTGCATGTCGAGTTACTTCATCACTATTGAGAAATGATGAAGTATTCGGTGTTGTTACAGTTGTCATTGTTTGTTTTGTTGGCAATGAATCAGGTTTAATTGAAAGTTTCTGCTGTTTAAACCCTTTGTGAGCGACAGCACTCTTCAAAGACGCGCCCCTTTATCAGTCAAAACCGGATTCATTTCAAACAAAACAATCAATAACTCCGATAGTAACCATGCATCAGAACCCTAGTCATAACCAATTCAAATTATAGAACATCAAATAGAAAATAAGAATTCACATAAATGAAGACTAACCATGTTTTCTTTATTCCAAGCTCATCCTCGGTGGCGCAACCCGAGTATTGTCACTTTTCACAAGACATAAAATGTAATAAGGCCAATTATACGTTCCTTTGACTACAAAAACAAATATGTTCCCTAGTTTGAATTAATTCGGACTAGGGTTCGGTGGTAGATCTGATACCCCGTAACGCACCACGAAAAGGTGATCTACCAGCGTTACGGGTTAAACAAACAATAATGATTGAACTGTCAAGTTACCGTGGCACACATGGGCACCTATTGGCACCACGATCGGAACACCACTGTTCATCGTAACGAATAAAAGCACGCTAAAATAAATCGGCACAAGTGATTTTATGCTGAGCGACTCACCCTTGGACAAGAGTGGATTAGCGGATCACGAACGTTCACATCAAGATAAACGATCTTTCATATGTCCGGTTTGTTCTAAACGATTCGAAATGCGAGATTCCTTCCGAAAACATGTAAAAGCGCACTCGGTGGCTCAGGATCGTTTCAAATGTGAAATCTGTAGTAAGGGATTCAAAGCCAAGGTCAATTTGAAGTTTCACCCAATAACGCATAATCAACAACATCGTCTTATTCTTTGTAACCCGGCAACATTTGCTAGAAAAATATGCCTCCAAGCACATATGAAATTACATACGGGTGAGAAGCCATACACATCAATGTGGGCCAATGCGGGCGCTCCGACTGATGATTATGTTTTCATTGTCAATTAATGCTTTCAGGAACTGCGTACCAACATCGGCATTGCACGGCAGAGGAATTCACTAAACCGTACTACATAAAAAGAGTCGAAGCGCCACCAAATGGCTCGACTCGACATGAGACAACAGTTTGCTAGTGTGAAATTGAATTGGTGTCAGATAAGTACAACTTCCAGAAGTTATCTCCTTCCGAGCGGATCATGAACTTTGGGACGCACAGCAGATCATCGAGGGCCGTTTCGTCCTCGCTGATGTCCATCATTCAGATGTCGGGGACCATAAAATTTTAAGATAAACCGTTGGTCAATACCACATTACCATTCCAGCAGAAATTTATGATAACAGCTCAGAGAAAGAAGTTGAAGATTTCGTGCTTTCAGCTGCACGATGTATAGCACTGGGACGAGGAGTGATAAATGAATCTGAATTGGAAACATTATTCAAATATTAATTAATAAATGTTATTCGGTTTCTTACTCTCCAGTTCATTTTTGTGTTGAAAATGAGTTTGGCTTGAGTCCATTAGGAATCTTTAAAAATCCGCTGGAATTCTACAACCTTCTCAGGCACGAAATTGCTTACAGAATTCTGTTCGACATATCTAGCAACAATGAAAAGGGCCTATCAGCATTTGTAAACAAACATCTGAGCTATTTCCTGAAAGGTAGATACACGCAAATCTACCATCATCATTAGGGAAGTTTCTACGCGATGTTCGGCTTGGAAAACGAATAATGGTCAGTAGGCTTTTCTTGTTGATCAGATATGAAGAAGTTCTACCTGAACTGGTGAAGGATTAATCTGGTCAGCTAGATTCGACTGTACCGAGTTGATCTTCAAACTTGCTCCTATGTGATTAGGACTTCTTCTATCGGAAAAGCATTTGTCGTTATGCGTTTTTTTTTCTGTAGTACAGACCACGAATAATGCCGTTCCCGCAATCGTACCGAAAATATACACATTTACTTTGGAAAGTGATTCTTTTGTCAGCAGCATGGTATCGCCCGCATTAAAATCAGTCGTCTTAAAATGAGAGAAATGTTTTTCAAACAAGTGAAGTTCTTAAATTCACGCAAGTCTTACAACTTAGGAAAAACGATGAAAAGTCCAAGAATTGTGTTGACAAACATCCTCCTGGTGTAACAAGTTCCGTCGCAGTATCCCACCGTGATCGACGTCGAATTGCCCAAACCATTCCTAAAGAAAATTAAAACTTGTTTTAAAAGCAATCTTTGAAGAAATAATATGTTGCACCTAGCTGAACAGTCTCGTGTGAAACAATAGCTTTTCATAAGGTGTAATCCCGGACGTATGAAAACAAATAAAAAATGTTTGTTTTTATTTCAACACACTGAAATAAAACAGCGGCCTGTATCAAACTGTCAATAAAGATTTTAAATCTTTATTACATCAGCTGATAATTTTGAAAGATCGGAATGCAAATTGAAGAAATCTGATCAAATGATCAGGAAGTCCGGCCCCTTGGTGAGAATGGATATTCAAAATTATTATAGAACAAAACTCAATTGCTTTTGTGTTTTTAGATGGTCCTTGAAAAGGAAATGGAACAGTAAAGTAATAAGGGTTGACGCACTTGTTTTGGTCATGTTCTGACGATATTTCACATTTTTAAAGACGCTGATGTCTGAGTACGAAAGCACTGAGGCGGCCTTGTTAATGTTTTGGAACTTTTTAAGCTTTATTTTTTTAGATAATTGCGTACAAAATAACTTGAGAGAACTGAAATGAATATGGTTAATTTAATTAAAGTTTCTGATAAATTTCTCTCCTGTTGTTATCAAACATCGTTCCCAACATCGTTGTTATAAAAATAAACCTAGGACTGTTTTCCAGTTGGCTTGTTTCCACTATCTTTGCAAACTACAATTGAAGGAATGACAAGTCAAGGTTTTCAGAGTACCGATAATCCAAGCAATTTGATTTTTTTTTCTCAACCACGCAGAGAAAGTTGACCTCTTTGAATTAAAAAAAAAATTGGAATGTTTTGTAACTTCAAATATTTCTATTTTTGGATTCAATACTTTTTTTTAACTGCTTCAACAATTTTGGTCATTGTTTCCAAAATCAAATGCTGAGAAAAAAAATTGTAGTTTCAACAAGCTATATTTTTGTGCTCAAAAATAATTTTTATCAATTAAAAATCAATTAAAAATTAAAATTTAGATTTAAATACCAACAACTCCGGAACAACTACTATCTTATAGTTGTCAGTGTATGCGTATGTTTACAATATTTCCGCATGCGCCAGCTTCGTAGCCTAGTTTTGGACTTTCTGAGCAATCTGTAAATTGCTTTCTTGGTAAGAAATTGAAAATTTGTAATGAAATTTTATGTTGATGACTTTTTTTCTATTTACAGAAAAACAGTTCAAAAATATTGAAGGTTATCGAACGGAAGGAAAAAGAAATGCATGCACGGAAAAGATTCTTGGGGAGAACGAAAGGTATGAATCTAGCAAAATCTAAGTTTTTAAATAATGCTTTCTTTCAAAACTAAAGGGATTTCCATCGTTATCGTCAATAGAATCATTTAACAAGCTAACAATTTATCTGCAGCTGGAATGTTTGTTAATTAATTTTTTTTATTGAATAAAAAATAAACCAAAACAAAATCATTTTAATTATTTCGTAATAAAACATAATCTGGTTTGATTGGCAATTCAAATATGTATATAAAAAAAAATTTCATATAAGTAATATCAATTATAGCCGCAACATTTATTTCTAGTTTCAAAGAAATCAATTGTTGCCAGCAACTGTTTTTTGTTTTGTTTTAAAAAGATTATTTTTCATAAATAGAATAAATATTGTTAATTCAACAATATTTTGTTTGACATATTTTGAAAACAACAATATTCTATGTTCAATCAATAACGATTTATTCAACAATAAATGGGGGTAATGATAAAGTTTATTGTTGTTTCTTATACTGAATATCACTGATTTTAAAACACTTTTCGCTGTGTGACTGACAGTTCAGTATAATTGAGAAATACTGAAATTTCGGTATTACTTTGACAAAAACTTTGTGAAGTCCCGTAAAACGTTTATTTTACGGAAAACTCGGTACTCCTTTTTCGCGGTTTACTGATTTTTTTTTCTTATTTTTCGATAGTGCAAATATTTTTTCGTAATAAATTCCTCCCCAAATCGTTACCGGATCAGAGGTGAATATTTTATAAGAATTTAACTATTGACCAGCGATCATCTTCGAAGAGTCTGGACTTCTGGAGACCTATTCACGAGTAATTCATATTAAGGGCCTAAAAGCCATTTGTAAACAATGACTTTAAATGTCGATTTCTCTTGAATCTTGAATCACTCTCGTGAAATAACAGCAGCATCTGGTAGAAAAATGTTACTTCTACCATATGGAGTAGCTGTATATAGTAGGATTCACGTGGTTCGTGAGAGATCAACGCTTAATTTCATTGTTTACAAATGGCTTTAAGGCCCTAATCATGAATTACTCGAGTATTATACTTTCTTAATATGTGTGCGAAACAACGTTTTCTCCTTTACGTTGTTTATTCGTGTGTAATCCCAAACAACCACAATTTATTCAAAAAAAAAAAATATCTTGCATCTTGAAAGAAGCAAATTTTGGTTATCTAGTTCAGTCACATTAGTGAGACTGAAAATAAGGTATTTTTTTAAATTACCTGATCCCGTTGCCTTTCTCATGACAGTACAAAGTAAACACTACCAACATGCATTGTCTTGATTGCAACAAAAAATACAATGTATCACCGGTCCATTAGCTACCGTCCAATGTACGTACAGAAGCAGAACGTAATGACTGAATTGCCTATCTCGCCAATATCGAAACCTACGTCGGGAGTGAATCAGAAAAAATAATTTACGACTAGACTAGACAAGGACAACCAAAGAAGGATCTTACGTCTATGCTGCAAACTGTGAAAGCACACTCGGTTATCGATAAGTATGGTCGCCTAGTTGTCTGCACGAATAGCCAGGCCGTCATAGTTCCTATCATAAACAATCCATGGGCATTCGGAACGTGCATCACTGCCGGCTAAATACAATGTAGATCGACACTGAACATGGCTTCAATGGCTACAAAGCGCCCGTCGTCCTATTCGGCCAAGATAGTCGGTGATTCATTGATCTCCACCTCGCGACTCAATCAACCGATAACTGGATTCCAATGCGGGAGCAAACCTTTGGCTTAGTCAGATTTCTAAAATTGATTTGCCACCATAAATAATCGATGCTTGAACACATATCGGGTGCCTACCGGCGGATTCCACATTAGGTTTAGAGTATTCTTATAGGGATTGTTACAGTTCACTTATTTACAGGTCTAAAATTCAATGGTTCCTCTCCCGTCAAATCCATTTGAATCAAATCACTGATTATGACCTTCTTAGTATGATGCATATCCTCGTCGCTATTCTTTTGGTCCGTTTGTGGTTGATTGGCCGTCACTTTGCCATTTTCCAGAGGTTGATAGCAAATATTTCCATTAGTGACGGTGAAAACATAAACAATGAGTAGGGGTGCCTGTAACAATTCAATTGACTGAAGTAAAAGTGTATGTTGGTTTTACAAAGATTGCCCGATCAGTGGCCCTCATGATCTTATTGAAAGATTTGAAATCTTTTGAAGATTTTAAATTGATCAGATTGACCGACCCCTTGATTTGACCACATTTAATAAAAATAAAAGTGCAGCACCAACACAGAGCAATAACTTTGCACTTTGCCCAAATCTATAGGTGATTGCACTTAAATATAAGGTGCATTGTTTTTTGAGTGTACATTTCATGTGCTGCTGGTTCAAAGTTTACAGTCTTTTTCTACTGTTTGAAAACTCAGTACAAATTTACCGACCTCAGTAAAAATAACTTAGTGTGTTCACTTTCACTTTCTTTAAAAACACTATTATGGTTTCAGTTAAAACCGAATTTATCGACCAGCGACAATCGGTTTACTCTCGTTCTGTAACGTTATACCTAATGTCGGAAGTAGTGCGCTGTAAGGCTCATCAGATGCGCCGTACAGCGCACTACTTCCGACATTAGGTATATCGTACAGAACGAGAGTAAAATCGATTGTCGCTAATCGATAAATTCGATTTTCAACTGAAACCATAATATTTTAAAACTGTTTAGTGTGTTCGTTTGGAGTTTTAACCATTTTTGAGTAGCAGTGAAAAAGCGTGCGCTATTCATCACAGACGCTCCGCTAACCAAAGCAACCAATCAGAGCAAAGGCCTTTTGTTTATCACATTTGCACTTATTTTATTTTTTTAAATTTCTGTTTCTCTTTTCGTTTCTTCAGTTTCAATGATCTACATTGGCAACGAACTGGATCTTTCTGTATTGCTGCTATGCTGCGGCGGCAGTACCCAATCAACCGTGAAGATAAGCGATTCGTGTCGCCAGCAGAACAGTAGTTGAGTCGTTAAAGTGGTGAAACAACCACCGAAAAACAAAAAAAAAAGTGAAAGTCAGTGAAACAAAATTGCCATTTTCTTTTTTTTTGTTCCCACTTTCGGGAAAGATGTCCGCGCTTTTTGGAGCGCGAATTTGCGTTTTTGCGCTTTTTTTAGGGACATCTATTGCCCATCGTAATGTGCTGCTTCTACTAGGTAAGTCTGAAGCTTTTCCGTTCCTATAATCTTACTAAATGAGAAATACCTCGTAGCGGATGACGGTGGTTTCGAAATCGGTGCCTATCGGAACAAGATCGTCCAAACCCCGAAGCTTGATGCCCTCGCAAAGCAGAGTTTGATCTTCAACAATGCCTACGCTTCGGTCAGTAGTTGTTCGCCTTCGAGGGCATCGATCCTAACCGGAATGCCAGAACATCAGAACGGAATGTACGGATTACACAATGGGGTACACCATTTCAATTCGCTGGACAAGGTAAAAAGTGTTTCGAGAATCTTAAGCGATGCAGGAGTCACGACCGGCTTAATCGGTAAGAAACACGTCGGACCGGGAGATGTTTTCAAGTTCGACTACGAACGCACGGAAGAGCAGTATCCTGTCAATCAGGTTGGAAGGAACATCACGAATATTAAACTGTTTGTGAGAGAATTTCTAAGGGAAAGTAAAGAAAAAGATCAACCATTCTTTTTGATGGTTTCGTTCCACGATCCACACCGTTGTGGGCACATAACTCCTCAATATGGGCCGTTTTGCGAGCGTTGGGGATCCGGCGAGGAGGGAATGGGTTTGATTCCGGATTGGCATCCTATTTACTACGTTTGGGATGAGTTGATCCTACCATACTACATTCCGGATACTGAACCTGCTCGAAGAGATGTCGCTGCCCAGTATACAACCATCTCTCGTCTCGATCAAGGTGTGGGTTTAGTACTCCAGGAACTCGCGGATGCTGGTTTCGAGCAAGACACCTTAGTTGTCTACACGTCTGATAATGGACCTCCCCTACCAGCTGCTCGAACGAACTTATACGACCCCGGTATGGCCGAACCCATGTTCATGCGTTCTCCGGACCCAAAAAGCCGTCGAAACGAGGTAACATACTCCATGACGAGCCATCTCGATCTGGTACCAACCTTCCTCGAATGGTTCAACGTTTCCTACCCGGTGGACGATGCCCTCGTCATCGACAATTTAGATACCAATGCAATTGATCAACCCCCTGCGAAACCCCTCCTAACCGGCCAATCACTTCTCCCCCTTCTTACCGCCGAACCTCCCTCCGATCCGGATCAAGCCGTCTACGCCTCCCAATCCTTCCACGAAATTACCATGGCTTACCCGATGCGAGCCGTCCGCACTAAACGCTACAAGCTGATTCACAATCTCAACTACCAGCTGCCGTTCCCCATCGACCAGGATCTGTTCGTTTCACCCACCTTCCAGGACATGCTCGGTCGTACCGCCAACAAGCAGGATCTTCGGTGGTATAAAACACTCCACCAGTACTACCAGCGTCCCGAGTGGGAACTGTTCGACATGAAGTTGGATCCTGCGGAGAGGAAGAATCTCGTCGGAAAGCCGGTGGCGAAGGAGATTTTCGAAAAGTTGAAAGCGAAACTAAGCAAGTGGCAGGAAATGACGGAAGACCCGTTCCGCTGCATGCCCGGCGGAGTGCTGCTGGATACCGGCGAGTATCTGAACAATGCCACCTGCTTCAGCCTAGGACAATGACAGGGAGGAGTTTAGATTTTAAAATCATTCGAATCGAAATGTACTTGTAGTGTGTTATAAATGTTTCATTTTCGTTTTTATTATATGTGTTAGAATTTAGGTGTTGGAAGCTTTTGCAGATGTTTATGTTTGTATTGTAATACAAAGTTTTATAGAAAATCGTGACTGATTGGTTATTTGATTGATTTTCCGAAAATTCCATGGTGGAGTGGTTAAAAGTAGCTGCGACTTAATCGATTTTGAATTGCACTGGCTTTTTTGAAAGTTCGTAAGAGAATCACTGTTGAAATACAAGGATTCTTATGGAACAAGTTGTAATTTCTATGCAGATTTTGAATAGTTAATCAATTAGATGGAAGTTATTATAGGCAAATTTATGAACGCATAAGCTGTTCTAGAAAAAAAATCAGAATTTTCCGAAAAGTACTGAGATCTTTTCGGATGTTGTCTGCATGTGCTTCAAAAAATGCAAACTTTTATGAGCATGTACATAGACAAATATATAAACTTTCCGATAGATCCACTTAGGATTTTACGGAAGTTATACGAAAATGTAGAAACTTCAGCACAATATTCGTTAGTATCTCGTATACATACCAACAATGGTCTGGACAAAATTTTACTATGTTGATAAACCCACCAAGAACTTCAGAGAGCTTGTTGAAAACCATGGGAACTCCCTAAAAAAATCTAAGGAATTCCATAGAGATTCAGAAAGGAATATTCTGGAGGAATTCTTCAATGTACTGAAGGAGACTTTTCAGAAGATCATTCAATCAATTGCTCCAAAAAATAATCGTTTTCGAAGGTCAGGTAGGGACTTCTCTTCTTCTTCTTAGTAGTTCAAGCAAGAACATCTCAGAAATTCAAGAACAAATATCCGTGAAGTTCAAGGTCTTCCCCCCAAAAGTTCAGGAATAAATAACATTTTATGAATTTGGAAGAAACTAGCCTACTTAATTTAGTTCAGAAGAGAACTCCCCGAAGTTTTGAAAAGATGTTCAGGTTACGACTTATAAGAAGTTCAGAAAGAAATTTCCCGGACCAAACTATTACGAGCTTTGGGAGTGAATTTCCAAGAAATTCAGGAGCAATTGCTCAGAAGCTAATGACGAAACATTCAAAAAGTTCACGAGGGAACCAGAAGTTCATTAGGGAGTTTCACAGAAGATCAGGAGAAAACTTTCTTGAAATTCATGAGATAATCATTAAAGAACTGAAGAATCAGCCTACACAAACTGCATTCATGAGACCGTAATAAAAGTCATTGCCCACGTCGCGACGCCATGTTAAAATACAGTAAACAACTCCACCATCTCCTCAACCGTTGGCATCGTACTATAAACTAAAACACAATTCGTCAGTTTCTATCTCAACTCGTTAGATAGATTTGATTGCTCATCGAATTAATCGATTCACTGACCTTCTGTGGCATATCGGTTTGCCGGTATACATTTTTTCGGAAGGTTAAGCATAGCAATTAATAAACAACATTTGTTTAGAAGCTCAGAGAAGTGAAGTTTTTAGAAGTTCGGACAAATATCAAAGAAGTTTTTGAGAATTCTTCCACAAATCAGAAAATGCTCCAAAAAATAAAAAGAACAATCCACAATTAAGAAAACAATCCCACTTGGGTTACCACAGCTCAGGAAAAAGATTGGAGGTTTTACCAGAACGTCAGGAAACTTCGAGATAAAATCAATGAAAAGAGATCGATTACACTGGTCGACAGATATTTTTAGTCCCAGAGCTCCATGCTAGTTTCCGTTAGCTTGGGTCCCAAAACCACCGAATATTTTGACCTCATGCGAAAGTTTGATAAATTTTGAGAACCGCTAAAATAACTGCCTCAGCTTAAATGTAAATGCTCCAAAATATTTTTTTTTTTAATTTCACAAAAAAAAATGCAGAAGAAAGTGTGTCGATCCGACTTCACCAGTAAAAGTTATGACCGTTGAAGGCAGCATATTTTAGCAAAAAAAAAAACAGCATAGTACAGTAAACCCTCCGACATGCGCGGATTCCCTTGATGGTGCTCTCAAATGATATATGGTCATTGACCTTTGTTGTTCCACCTGAAAATATCTCGTGACCCTTAGTATATAGGAAGTTACTTCCTTCAGCTAATTTGTTCAGTATATCAAGGCCTTCAGGTAAACTTACATGAGCATGTAAACTTACTTTATAACCCGAATCTCGAGATCCTTGACATATAGAAAGTTGGCGTCGTTGACAAAGATGTTTGGTTGATTGAGGATTTTAGGATGAAGTTAACGTTAGTTCAGAACTCGTTCGCTACGTTGCCCTAGTGGTCATGTGAACTTTTTGTAATATCTGTATTTTATGATCTAGATCATGTCTGAATTCTAGTAATCTTGGCCTTCCAGACGGCGGACTTCATAGTTCGCAATTATTTCACTGCCTGGCACTGGTCTGACTGTGAAAAATGTCATACATTTTTATCGCTGGTTTTCAGCCGATTACCCCAATATGGGTATTTCTGGAACGTTCTTCTAACAACTTCAGGTTCGTCCTTCAGAGAAGTTCTTAACAAAACATCGGGTAAGTCCTTCGGAGAACTTCATGGCAGATCTGCAGAGAACTTCAAGAACATTCTACAGAGAACTTCAGGAATGTTTTTCAAAGAACTTCAGGGAAGTTCTGCAGAGAACTTCAGGGAAGTGCTTCAGAGAACTACAGGTAAATCATTCAAAGAACTTCAGGGAAGATCATCAGAGAACTTAAAAGAAGTTCTTCACAAAACTTCGGGTAAGGCCTTCAGAGGAATTCGTAAAAGTTATTCAGAGAACTTCAACGCAGTTCTTCAAAGTACTTTTGCAGGTATATTTTATTTTATTTTATTTATTTCGTCAATCGATCGTAGACTACATATTTACACCTTAATTCTATCTTCTTAAAGATCGTCTAGAAACAAAATACTGTCTTAGGTTACTACGTGACATTGTTAGGTCAATTGATTCACAATGCAGATTATACAGAGACATCATTCGGTTAATTGGTCCGAATTTCGCATGAGTTTGTCCGATTGATATTTAACGCAAATAAGTTCCGATTCCTCAAATGCCGCGAGGGGTGTAGAAATTTAGACTACATAATAAGTTAGGGGGAGGAAATGCGATGTGATACAACATCGTTTCATAAAGAGATGCATGGCAAATTCCCTTCGTTCTTTAGAGTTTGAATGTCAATAAGCATACACCGCGCTTCATAAGACGGAAGTGGAAATCGTTGTCCAGCCTAATTTACGGAGAGCATACAAAAGAAATTGTTTTTGACTGATTCTAATCGTTCTTCATGTGTTTTCATAAAAGGAGACCATATGACATTACAATACTCTAGAATAGACCTGACATATGCAACGTACAATGTTTTGATCGTATATGGGTCATAGAAAGTTTTGACCAAAGCGTTCAATAAAACCTAGCATATTGGCTGCTTTATGGATAATTGTGTTGTAATGGTCGATAAAATTAAGCTTAGAATCTACAATAATCACCTAAGTCTCTGACTCTCTCGCATTTTCTACAATTTCAGTTCCTAAAGAAACAGTAATTTGTGGTGTATATCGCTTCTACTGAGATGTAATTAAATTACATTTCTTAACGTTTGATTTCTAGTAAGCTTTTTTTGCAACCATATATCAAATAATAATATTTCGTTTATATAAGTTACATTATCTTGGTCGTTCTAACTTCCATAAATATTTTCATGTCGTCTGCATAGATGAGAATTCTGACCTGTTAAGAATGTAAGAAATATCATTGACAAACAAAATAAAAAGCAAAGGGCCTAGATGCGAGCCTTGGGGAACTCCAGATAATACATGAACAGGGTGTGACTTTTTACCATTAAAATTGACTACTTGTTGCCGATTTATTAAATACGATTGTATCCATTTAAGAAATGTATCCTCAAATCCTATTTTTCCTAACTTGTAGAGTAACAGAGGAATGTCAATACGGTCAAAGGCCTTGCTAAAATCAGTGTACAGCGCTTCGACATGGTTGCCGTTGTCCATTGCGTTTAATGAATAATTTACGAATTCTAACAAGTTTGTGGAAGTTGAGCGTCTTTGAAAAATCCATGCTGCGAATTTGTTATAACATTTGTACTTGGCTGAACAATTTTCTATTGACGATAGCTTCAAAGAGCTTTGGGATGCTAGATACAATAGCAATTCCACGGTAATTGCGGAATATCGATTTTTTCTGACTTATATATGGTATTAGGTATGAGTTTTTCAAATTTTAGGGAACTAGACTGAATCAAGTGACAAATTGAAGAGCCAAAATAAAGGCGAAGTTAGTTCAAATGCAAGATTTTTCATAAATGCTGGAGAGATTCCATCGGGTCCCGCACCTTTCGCAGCATCAAGATTTTTCAAACCAGCAAGAATGTCTTGAACATCTACCTGACTAACTCTAATGTCATTTGAGGATGCAGGAAAGAATGAAAAATAATCTGATCACGATCATCATCTGAAAATGTCGTAAATTTTTGGAAATACTTTCCAAACATGTCACAAATCTCCACCAGGATCTCCAGCGCTTTTGTCATCAAGATGCATTTTTGAAGGAAAGTTGTTTGATTTTAATTTTGTTCTGACATACTTGAAAACTGTTTAGACATGATTTGATTTCACTCTCTGTTCTGAAATTATACTCTTCCAATTCGGAATTGATTGCTGAATTAAGCTGATCACAGATATTCAGATAATTTTGCAGATTGACATTAGAGTTGCTTTTTCTGTAAAATTTTGTGGGCCTTTTGCTTCTGATTTTTCAAATTAATAATATTCCGGTTGAACCATATTGGATATTTGGAGTTATATCTGCGTCTTTTTCTTTTAAGAGGTACGTTTTCATTAATTATTTCAAATAAAACCTGTAGAAGACATCAACAGCGCTTTCGATGTGTACTTCATTTCGTATGATTGATTGCCAGTTGATTGAATTTAGCTTAATTTTTATGTTCTCGTAATTAGCTTTGTTGTATTCAAAGATTTCCTCATTATCATAGTCGTTGGGCCGTAGGTTGTAATGAACAAATAAAGAATATTCAATTGCAGTATGAAATTGTTCATTTTTCCATAAGGGCGTCAGGCATTCATTAACACAAAAATCCTCATGAATGTTTGTCAGCAAAAATCTAAATAACAATTTTGCTGATTTTTCACATGATTAATTTGATTCAAACCAAGGCTGGCAATTTTGTCAAAAATTAACTGTAATGTCACATTGTCCCCAACGACTGGAAGAAGAATACCTTCATTTTCAACATCAAATGAAGTCCGCATTGCGTTGATTGAAGTCGCCGTATACGTGAACTTTAATCTCAGGGGAATGTTCTGCAGAGAAAATTAGAGAAATTCTTCAGTGAAGTTTAGGCAAGATCTTCAGGGAAATTCTTCAGAGAGCGTCTCAAAAATTCCGCAGAGCCTCAGGAAAATTCTGCAGAGAACATCAGGCAAGTTTCAACTCGCAGTTTTGAAACAAATTTTCAATG
>JASCZW010019241.1:0-14085 GCA_034211315.2 Aedes japonicus
CCCTATCTTCCCTATGACCGCGAGCAATACCATATGACTTAGTCAACTGTTCAAAAGCAGAAACATCGAGACAACACAGAGCAATACGTAAAGAACGGTATAAACCCTAACCAATTTTATTTTCAGCAAAATTTCTAACACAAAGTAAGCAATCAAATGACCACTACAAAATATACTGAATATCCATAATAATATATATCCCCGTTATTATTAAATACATGAATATAATAATAATGGGGAAAGGGACCATCAGGGCACCCATGTGAAACGATTTGGATAGGGAGCATGGGAGTACCTCCTCCCTATTGTTAACATTTCGCGGAACGAGGACGGGCTCTTCGACCCCATCTATTGGGTTTATTCTGTCAATCGAGGGCTCGATTCTAATGCTGTGTGTGTGAACTTGCTTTAGGAAGGAGATTCTCTTCCCTATATTCGCGGGTTTCGCGTAAGTGTTTCTGCTTGCGGGCCCACCCACACGTTTTTGGCCCTTCATACAAGAACTTGATGATCTCAAAAAACAATAGAATCCTGAACAAATCGTTTTTCAGATTATTCCACTGCTATGGAAAGTTACCTTGCTACAATAGATTGTAGTATCTCATCATCATCATCACGTAGCTTATAAATTCAAATAACATAGTAATTATAAAGACAAAATGATCATCACCACAGATCATAAATTTATAAATTTTAAAAATCACCATATGTCCGTTTTACCCACAGTTCTCCTTATTGGTTAGGTCAATGTGGTTTTGCCATGTATTTCAATGCGTGAGCCGTCGATCGAAATCAGTGGTTCAAGTCCAATGAGTGGGTTACCGAGGAGGAGCAGATGGTTAAGTTGTGTGAGTGACACCACTGTACGATGACACAAATTCATAAGCCGAGCCCTCTCGACGTCACTATTTGTGATAAAATAACTTTCGTTTTACTTATACAAATGTATTTTGTGATCCTTTACCTCATTGGGTCAGGTATACAAATAAAAAGGGGTGTTGAACTTTTGATATAATCTGAACAATTTGTCAGTCCAAATTAAATCTCAAAAGGTATAGGTACATGTCGAAAGGAGAATAAATATAAAACCCATCTGTGTAAAAAAATGCCAAAAATCAATGTTAAGACCCGTTTGGGAAAATGGGGTAAGGTACTAGTCATACTGATATTTTAGAAAACCATTTATGGCTCATTCAAAACAAATTATTATATATATTCTCATTGTATTAATTTTAAAGCATATTGCTTATAACAATAAGCTTATTGCCTGTTCTCAATCCAGCGTTCTCCCACAGTTGTTAATCTACAGCTTGCCGATGATAGGTACAAGTTTTGCATTAGTTTGATTGCGTTGCTAATTTAATCATACCTTACGCTCAGGAAGTTGAAGAATTGTCTAGACCATGACTATGAATTTGAACTCAGCCACCTTCAACATGGTACCGCTTCATAGCTGCGTCATTACAGACTAAGCTAAAGAAGTATCCATGTTGATAGCACATAGCATTTTTGAATTTTATAGCGTTTCTAAAGAATTTTTTTTTTCGATTATTTAGAAAGCTCTTTCGATCAAATGGCATACATTATATTGACCAACTGTACACTGTTACTGGTTTCGTTTAATCAACAACATAGTACAACCGTAGGATAAGAATGTAATACGTGGACAGTGCTGGTTGTCAACACGTTCCGTACGGAAAAGTTGTTCAAGATAACGATTATCGAAAATAAAGATTGTTGGCATCGATGTCCACAAATTGACGTGTTTTTATTTGGTCGAATAATCGATGGTAATACCGGTAACTGGAATAACTTCCATCCTACGAACTTATTGACAGGGCGAACCTCAACCTGATACGTGTTACAAATAAAGACAAACTCATCGACGTTCACCACACAACAAACCGATCCAATCTGGATCCAGGTTTGGAACTGAATCAAAAACGAAAACGGTATTAGATTCTCGCGAAATCAAATGCCTGTTTTAAACGGGAACATAATTCCAGTATTTTTATGTAAGTAATTATTTTGTTAAACGGAAACTATGAACGTTTTCGTTAAAAAAAACACACTGCAAGAAGATCATTAACATAATCCCAACCTTATTTTTATGCACAAAAAACCGTGAGCGAAGACACGCAAAATTCTAACGTGTATGAACTTGACGTAGTCCATGAGAAAAAAAAACAGTAAGGAGTGTAGGAACTCTTCGTTGTGCTAGGTTTTGTATGCCTTTTTAGCTCTCTATAAAGTCGATTTGCGCCAGGGACTCGGTTCAGTTAGTGCTACGTTATCAGACGGTTCGGACGCTATAAGCGTGGTTAGAAATCGCCGGTCGTGACTCATCTGTAAGTGTGGTGTTTTGTTGCCTCTTCAAACGCATTGCGAACAGAAAAGTGTCTTAGAAATTTAACTATATCGTACCATTTGAAATGATTCTGAAGTCGTTAATAATATTGCGTTTTTATCGACACATATTAATGGAATGATGTAACGGGAATTCAGAAAACGAAGAAAAAGTGAGAACCAACCGCTTCTGAGGTTGAGCGCTGTGAGAGTTTTACCAATGCATGATCAACTGGATGCCATTGCAGAGGATTTCTCCGGATAGATGGATGACGCGGTTTTTTTTCGCATTTTTTCTGTAATTGTATCGAGTAAACCGACCTTCTATCCTTCTGTGAAGGTTATAGTAATGCTTACAGGAATGCTATATAATAGCATTCCACAAAGTGAGAAGCACTATTGTTATAATCAGTGGGCAAAAAAAGTGTATGGAAACTTTAAAAATAGATTTCGGAAAACTCGGTATCAGCAATCAGCCAAAATCACGATGACATCGTTTCATCTTGTATTGCTGATGGAGTTTTTTTTGTTGCTATTGTTATGAATTTAGGTGCACAGCTGAATCCTTGAGTGCAAAAATGAACAGTGAATATCAGATTTGTCAAAAGCGCATTAAGGGTTCGAATGATGCTCCTCCCCGACTTTCGTTTACAATAAGATTTCTCGTTATTTTCGTCATATAGCATGAAAACGTTAAAAGAGTTGAATAATACGCTAAAGAGTACATGTAATGTGAACTTACGTTAGCAACCCAGATTAAGTTCCAATTGAATGTCATTGCTGGTGTGATTGAGTAGTGGGAACAGAACAAGTAAATCCAACAATCGGTGAAACAAACTGTTCGAACATCTTTGAAACGCTACAACCAAACCAAGGGAAACATGTGCAATGTACCGTAAGAAAACTGCGCTTCGAAGGCCGTCGATGCAAGTTAGATGCAAAATATAGAAATCAAGTGCATGATGATAACGGCTAGAATTGGAAACAGGTTTTTAGTGCGTGATTTTATAACAGTTTTAAAATGCGATGCGGTTCAGCAGACGGTTTCGTTTGGCTATAGACTGATGATTTCCAGATCAGGAACGATCCAGAAAAGGGTTTATGAATATGTATTATTGCATGCTATAGTAAATCTGGATTTCTTTTCACCATAGAGAAAAAAATGGCGTTAGCTCCGCACTGAGATTGGTCAGTTTCAGTGAAAGTTTCCAGGCAATAATTCAAAAATAGTTAACACCTTTGCCTTACGTTTTTAATTTAGTTTTTCTTTTGGGACAGATTCATAAATAAGTATAGTTCCATACTTTACAGGTGGCATTACTTATTTCAATACAGTTGTGATGGTAGATGCATGTTCATTTCTACGTCCGGATTCATGAAATCGCATAAAATTTAGCAAATGACAAGTTTGCTTTTGGTTTGCTGGTTTGCTTTTAGAATTACATTTACCACAATCTTTTTCGCTGTGTTGTGTCCCTTTAATAGATAGTACATGGAAAATGACAAAGCAATAATTCCTCCAAAGGTGACGGTTGAGATTTTCGTCGCACAGTGCGTTCGATGCGGGACAAAATCAAAACTGTAGAATATAGCCATTTTAACATATTGATGTAATAGAAAAAGTTGTTCGTGATTATGAGAGATGTAAGTGGCATATATGTCGTACGGTATACGCACAATCGCATAACAGTCTCAGGCCTCGTTTTTATTTATTTAATAATACAAAGCATATATATTTTCAGATGAGTTGTTGAGACATTATGTCTCAAAAACGTAATAATGTAGCTTATAAATCATATCCACGTTAAATTACGGACAAGTGCCGGCAAAAATCAATTCATCTGCTCTCAAATGAAAACCTGAGCTGAAAATGACAACAACCTTAACGGACAGACTAAATACAGGGCTGACAGCGGTTATCTGATGTGAAAGTAGTGACTTTAGTGACCAATATGTTCAAAAACTAGTAATAAAAAGTGACTTTGGGAAAACTAGAAATTAATTATGAGTGACTTAATTGAGCGTTTGCTATTTGTTTGGTTACCTAGCAAAGAAACCAGTGATAAGACGGGCCTTCTCGAAAATGGTCGAAAGCTCGTTTTGTGAAGGCTGTTGCTTTTGCATTGCCTGAGTCTGCTTCACTTCCGCCATTATATGGTGCTTAATGGCTTTTTTGAAGCACGTCTTTACTTCCATTAACAATTTGAAACAACATAATCGCGCATTATGACTAACATATTTATTAGAATGTACTTATCGGCAATTCGTCTTTTCTCGTCCTCTTTTTTGCGAAGAATCTTCTACTCCTCTTCTTTCTTCACAAGCGACGATTTTAAGTTAATGATTTGTTGCTTATTTTTCTCTGCTTCTTCCTTCTTTGCTAGTTTCTTACGTTTTTCTTCGCTTTTTTCATACTTTTTTTCCGTTTTTGATATTTCAAACTTTGTTTGGACCGTCACTTCCTTGAAAATTTATTAATTGAACAGAAGAAATGCTTTATTTCATTCGATTTATGAAATACTTATCAAGCATTAGCAGATTTTTCCCGCGATAAGGCCGCATTCTGCAAAGCATCATTCAACTTATCAAGGATATTCTCGGCTTTGGCAGAAACGATAAAGAGCGTATGCAGATGCTTGACTTTGAACCGATAAAGAACGTATGACTTCTACTTTAACCAGTAGCGAACCCAAGTAACAATTTTGGTTTTATAAGGGTTCTGAAGAGCATGAATTAGACTGCAAGAATGCTATAAAACCATGATAAAACCAGCAATGTTGCTTGGGAATGCTTGTTTGTAGTTATTTTTCCCAACCGAATTGCATACGATGTACAGAGACTTACTGAGTAAAGAGCGTTAGTTATGCTCAATGGAAAACTTGCAGGCTCCGCATTTTGAATAATCAGAAAACACGCAATTTATTTGCTTACAGGGTGTCTCACAATAGATGTCACAAAATCAAAATGGGATTACAGCAAAACAAATCAACCAAATCACTGCATTTCTTTTTCATTTGAAAGATACATATTATAGGAATAAAAAATATATAAAATCAATTCGATTCTCTCGCCCATTTCCTTGATAACTTTGCGCAAACGGTTTGTAAACCCATCGCTGCTGACACGCACGATTTCCTGAAGAATTTGGTCCCAAATATCAACCAAATGTTTCATGAATCGATCTAAAGTAAGCCCTTTCGTAGGGCCTATATGCTGAAGAATATAACCCAAACAAAGTAGTCAAGTTGATTGTGATTCGGTGAAGATGAAGGCCATTCTTCGCTTCTGATGAAATCGGGCAAATTTTCCGCGCACGTCTTCTTTGCCTTATGAGCTGGAGTTGAGTCTTGTTGAAAACAATGTGGTGTATTCCCTTAAAGTGTTGAAGCATGAGGAAGCAGATGTATCTTCAAAACCTGCTCGATGTAATATTCAGTGTTGATTTTTACGTTAGGTTCTATGAAAAGAAGAGGAAGTTTTCCTTTTCGTGAAACTGCGCCCCATACCATAATTTTCGATACATTCTGATATCGTTCTACGGCTAGTTTATCTCTTGGAATATTGGCAAGACTTTTGCCATACACACGATCATTTTGTTGATTATGACTGTCCTGAAGGAGGAAGAGCTTTGCATCCGAAAATAAAATCTCGCAGTCACCGTGAGATTTCTGCTTCTTTGGGCGCTCCGTCAACCCATGAACCCGTTGTACGGCTTGCATTGCCGCTCTTGTCTGAGGAGCCTGTTCATTGAAGCAGGGGACATTTGAAATTGTTTGCCCAATTTACGGCCAGATACGGCCAGATATCGTATTCGCTCCCTCACACATTTGATCTTTTTCTTCGTTCTGGCAGTTCGTCTGGCACTTTCTTTTGGTTGAATATAGATATTTCCAGTTTCCTTGAACCGTTTTAAGGAACAAAAAGCTTACTCACTCCGAACTGCTTAAGGCTATTGAATATCTGACACGGTCTAAGCTTTTGCAAATGTAATGTTAAAACTTGTTCCCGTATGGCTTCTATGGCAGCTGATAAATATAAACAAACGGAATCGCTTATTGATCTTCAGCGATAAGCTGTGAAAAGAATACACTCAAAACGGGTATAATCAATTCCGCTGTTAAAATTACCTAGCTGAAATAAACCAAGACTAAAAAAAGGTGACACCTATTGTGAGACACACTGTACTTGTTCCAGAAATTTCATAGGACATATTCAATCATTTTTGTTTTGATTTTAACACCAAGTTCAATAAACAGCAATGGAAGCTTTTGGAGAAATATCCCCGAACCATCACCCTTGAAACATCCTTGATCTTTTGAACAGCTAGTTAATCTCGACAAATATCAGAAAGATGTGGACATACACCCGATCATTTTGCTGGTTGTAGACATATTTTTTCGTCCGAAAACAGAATTTCACAATCAGCGTTCCGCTAGAGTGGCTTCCGACATCTTTCGATTCTTGCAATCTTCTGCTTTTCAGTCAAGCCATACAACCGTTGTTTTTTGTATGGATTCAGTATGATGTCGTTTTTTAAAATACTCCTGATCGTTGAGTATTTTATTTCCAGTTCTTTGGCCATCTTTCGGCAAAACTCACTAGGAATACCGCCGAATTCGCTCTCTACTCATTTGATGGATTCCAGGCATATGGCAGTGCGTTTACGGCCAGGTTTGGGAGGTATTTTCCAAGAACTGGTTTCTTTGTAGCGTTTGATGGACAGGAAAATGAATCTTCCCTTTATTCCGAGTGGTTTTAATTGCTTTAAAATAGTACACGGTTTAAAATGATTCAAAAACAGACTTATCACGAGCTCCCTTTTCACGTTTATGATTACCTCATACGAATTAAAACTTAAAACAAGCTTGCAAGCCGTGTTGAAATTTGACTTCTTCTTCTTCCTTGTTTTTTACGCTCATTAAACGAGCTTTTGCCACAGTTATTTATTGAGCGCTTGTTTTGCCAACACTATTGCATGAATTAGTTTATTATGTGGCAAGCACAATTATACTCTATGCCCAGGGAAGTCAAGAAATTTTCCAACCCGAAAAATTCCTAGACCGGTCGGGGATCGTACCCGCCGCCTCCGGTTTGACAGACCGTGCGTTCACTGACTACGCCATCCGAAACCCAATTTGAATATACTCTGAAAGAAAAATGGGCTAACATGCCTGTGATGAATCAGGTATCGGGCGAACAGACATTTTCCAAACGTCAAAAAAATCATTGTTAGTGAACTATACTGCCTGTCGTACTCGTAGTTTCGAACGTTAGACAGGCCTTATTCAAATAAGGCGCGTGATATGTTGCATACTGTCATACGCTAATAAATAGCATAGGGTTGCCAGGCCCCTGTGATGAGCCCATCTAAAGTTACGCATTTTTAAAACACCCTGACAAGAATTACCACTCACCCTGTCTACTTATCCTTTAAAAACAAAAAAACAAAAATATGATACAATTTACAAAACTAAATTTCAAAATATGAATTAATTAAGGTTAAGCGTAAATTTCTGTGAACTGTCCATACATTTGTCGGGCAAATAGCAAACAACCATACTCCTAGCGTGGTTTGATAATTCTACAGATGCCATAATTTGTACGAGTTCAAATTGATTACTTATCAGCACAAACGATCACAAAAAATCCCATAAATTATATAACTGATAAACTGGCGAGCTTATCAGCCATACATGTTTGAAATGTAGGTGAGAACAAGAGGAGAGACACGATATGCTGGCTCCTAAACAAACCGATACAATAGCCGGTTGCACATCAAAATACGAGTCTTGGTCACAACTGACAACGCTACAATCTAATGAGGCAATGAAATCTTTTTCGAACCAGGAGAAACTTTAAATAGTCCAAAACCGGATTCTAACATGTAGAGCAGCCGTAAGATATAAAATACAAGATACCTTAAAGTATCGGGAAACTTGCTTAATGTTTGATGAAAATTTATATATTTAATTATAATTGTTCAATGTGGTAGTCAAATGATTATCTTTGACTTTTTTTTGGTATTAAGGTAAAAATTATATGAAAGAGAGCTTAATCAACAACTCCTACAAACTGTCGAGATCTCAGAAAAACAAACTGGGAGTTAACTCAAATTATTATTAGCTCAAATTTTAAAGAAGAGCTAGAGTTCAATCGTACCTTGCAATTAAGTTCACTAGGCTTTTAGTATAATTTGTATAGCCAAGGAACGCTCCATAGTTAGTACAATGGTTAAACATCAAACTTCAACAAAAGGTCCGTAAAAAATGCGGAAGCTTTTAAACAGAGCCAAATTTCATCGATTACAGTTGTGAAATACGGAAATTAAAGATGATTAATTGGTGGCATAAAAGTGACAACATTTAATAGGCTTCTGCAACGGTCAGAATAAACTCGCAAGAGATGACTCCATTTAACTATCTTTGTAAAATGTTTGAAGTGATGATAAAAACACAATTTCCGTGTTCAATAATCAATTCAAATGAAGTCCGAAATACACCAACATCGAAGAGTGGCAATCATAAAACAAGGAAAGTTCAAGAATGAAGAATCAAATAAGAGCAGGGCAACTGGCCCAGAGATTTGTATGTCGATTTCTGTGGGCAGATGGCCTACTGTATCAGCTAAAGGTCAAGCAATTCTGTAATGTACTGAATATAATCAAATGAATGCATTATGTCAGAAAGTCAATAAGGATTCTATGCTTCAAAATCCACTTCCAGGTATGCTTGGGAATGTAATCAAGTCAATTTGTACTGTATGACCGGTTATTGTGGAATCTATGAAAAACAGGTCGATTGACAAATCGACGCCAATTTCTATTTCTGCCAAAATTTATCATTCTGCTAAAAGTGATCGATTCTGTCAAATTTCACTCGACGTGCATTTGACAAAGCAAAGCCATTAGGCCGAATAACATAAGGTCGAATTCCATTAGGCCAAATGTCATTATTTCGAATTCAGGGAAATAGAAGCTTGAACTTAATATTTTCTAAAATCTTTGCTAATGGATTTGCATGGAGGATCATCCCTTCATGAGTGGTTCCTTCTAATTTCTATACTTTCAATGTCATATGGAAGATTGAAATTATTATTTTTTGAAAATAAACTTTTATTGCTTCTTGCAACTATGCCGCATCTAGCAGATCTTTCTTTCTCGAAGATCGAATTAAGTATTTTTATAAATCGTATTTGGCTTGAAACCAATGAGCTTTTATGGGAAATTCATTCGTCTTTAAACTATGAACTTTTTTTTCTAATTGGAAATATCGTCATCTGCTAACAGTTGAAGTAAGAACTTCGTCTTTTTGCAAATCATTTGGATTTGAAGCAATGGGAGATTTTAACTTGTTTTAACTTAAAACTCGCAATATGATAATTTAACTTGATATCTTTGGGACATACAACAATCGATCTTCCGTGGAAGACTTTCCTTCCTTGAACCGTGAGCAGTTCTTTCGAATATCAAAATTTCCAATTTGCTATCATGTCTTTTCGAGGATTGAACACATGTTGTTTATTGTAACACAAATGAAAAATTGAAGAAAATGTGAAAAAAATGTGAAGTGAGACAGTTTATCACCTTGTAGATTAATTCTGTACAAACGGTTCTCTGAAAAGTGGTCGTTCCGAGTATTGGCAAAAGCGTGACGTGCGCTAAATCTGCAGTGCACTCAATAATTCCAGATTGTTAAGAAGTTTGGAGAAACGTGTTCTCTTGAAGAATTATCGAAATTTGGACGCAATAAAGAGGAGATCGGACCAGAAAAAGGAGCTGGCAGGGGTACGTGTTTTGAAATCGCATAAACCGTGTTCCGTTCGTGAAATTTCCAAAAACAAGGGACATTAGCTTTGGAATTAAGCAGAATATCAAAAAGCGTAACAATATCAGAATCTACCAGAAGCAAAAAGTACCCAAGAGGATTCACAGAAAGCGGTTACTGAACTTGTATGACGTTCTCCTCCAAAAGCCGAACCAGTGCATTTTGATGGATGACGAAACGCACGTCAAATTGGATACTAGTACACTTCCGAGGCCGCAAATTTTCAACGCTGAGCAGAGGACAGATGTGCCAGATGATGTGCGATACATCCGAACCGAAAAATTTGAGAAAAAGGTTTTGGGTGTGGCAAGCCATTTGCCCATGGGGCTTGAAGAGTTCATATTTCACAACGGGCACAATGAACACAGCAAACTACAGAAATCAATGCATCAAAATACGACTTCTAGCCATCTACGAAAAGCATACGGATCCTCCATTGTATGGCCAGATCTGGCATCTGCTCACTACGTTTCTGCTCCGTTAGAGATGCTCAAGAAGGAAAATGTCGATTTTAAGGAAAAATGTCAAAATCCCCCAAACTGCCCCGAGCTGCGTCTTATCGAAAGATACTGGGCAATAGTTAAGCGGCATCTTAAGAAAAGTGGAAAAGAAGCAAGCTCTGTTGTCTGATACAAGAAAATTTGGTCTGCAGCACAACGAAAAGTTACGGAGAAAGTTGTGTAGAATCTAAGGGGACTTTTCTCGTTCTTCAGAAATGAGAAGTAAATATTCCAACTCACGTGAATTCGGTCATATGTATGTTGAATTTCATTTATATTACGCAAACTTATGAATTTGTTGCTAAATGAATAAATATTTTCATTTGAGAAATAGCTGTCCACTTTCTTTAATGAACATTCCTTAGTGACTAATTCGGCATAATGGCGTTTGGCCCAATGGTATTCGGCCTAATAACTCATCACCATAGATGACACAATGGTGTTAGTGCCTTGAAGTTATACCATGGTGTTTAAGCACATACTTTTATTACAAACATAATATGTGGTAAGGTTTGTGAACAATCAAACAGGTGGTGCTGGAGTTGACAAGAAATTATTATTTATACTTCAGTTTATTTCGGAATACCACTATAGGAAATCACATCAGATTGTCGGTGAAAGAACTCCCAAGTAACAATTTAAGTTTTATTCCAGCCGTATAGCACTCCTCCCGGTTTTGTTGATAAAACTACATTCAAAACTGTTTTGTCCACCAACACCTCCTCTATGCTTCTTTAAAGCCGAAATGTGTCTATGGACGGTTGTTAAAACAAATTAATAAAACTTTTACAAGACCACAAAGGATTTGAAAATGTTCTAGTGAAAGATGTATGAACACTTGAAAACCTTCATAAAACCTGTAGGCTGCCATCAAAACCAGCGTAGGGCTAAATGGCCACAGCAGTCAAACTTCACGGTGATATCGTCGTTGGTTTTTGTTGTTCTGTTTTGTTCGATTCTCTGCTCTTCTGATTCATTTAACAGTAAATAATATCTAAGAAAAAAGTACTGCATACTGTTGCGATTTTGTTTGATAGCAAAAAATCCAAAACAAATTGAGTTTTCTTATAGCTTATCATGCTCCACATTATATGCGCATTTAATTTTATGGTGAATATTGGCACAATAAGAGCCGAAAATAAATGCGCCTCGGAGATTATCTACAAAAACAAAATTAAAACAAATATATTCGATTTTTAATTATTCATGAATTTACTGAAAATTTATGGAATATTTAAAAGAATGCCAAAATTGATCTCTGATCTACAGTTTATTTGTATTACATTTTAAATTTTATTTATTTTTCCACATTTCAATTATTTCATATACTTCAATATGACGATTAGAAGAAATCACTGTTTTGCCAAAAATCCAATTTATCTTCGCAATGGCTACTTTAAAACTTTTTGGTCATCTGGTGGCTTTCCTTAATGCCAATTTGCCGTTTGATGCATTTACTGCAGGCAAAATGGCTTTACAATGCTTTTTCAACTGACCAAGATAATTTGAATGAGCCCTAAAACGGCATTTCATAACACCTGTGATAGGAGTATATGGAACTTTAGAAGACAAGGTTTTAAGATCGTAGTAAAGAAGCTGTGTAGGTTCTCATAAACATGACTAAAATTTGAAACCTATTGGCACCTCTTGGGACCATAACTATAAAACTTAATAAAGCTGGATGGTTTTGGAAATGTTACTTGGGCTACCAAGTCTCTGTTCGTTTAACCGGATAGACCACAACTCATTTGTAGTAAGTGCTTGTTTTCAAGAATGAAGCTGAAAACCCGCAAATATTCGAGTGGAGCGAAATTGAGACAACAATTCCATAGCAACCAAAGCGGTCTGTTACTCCAAAAAGTTCCATAACTCGCATTTATTTAAATAATGAACACTACCAGTGATATAATCTTTGTTGCACGTAAATGCGTTGAGATTTATACATAAGTATCACTCAATTGTATATTATATTTAATGTATTGTTAAATTCTAATTTGAAACCCAAAAAATTATACATAACACTCAAAATCATGTTCCGAATACTATATTTACAACCTTATCTAGAATATATTTGGTAACCTCAAGTTCAAGTTCGTAACAATACTTAAAAATAAGGAGTGTATCGAAAAGTAGTTATAAACATTCGATGCGTTATTACGCATAAACTACTGTATATATTTTTAGCGTGTAAGCGCCATTTGCTTTGTTTACATGTCAAAAATGATTATTCGGTTCATTCATTTCCGTTGATAAAGTTGTATTCAAAATGTCGCGAATTGAATTTGAGACTAAAAAGAAAATTCTGCACACTTGGTGCACCGAAAAGAGTGTTACTTACAACCAGATTGCGAAAAGAGTAAATGTTCACCCGGCAAGTGTAAAACGCATCATCGAAAAGTTTGGTAAGGAGAGCTTCCTCAAGGATTTACCAAGAAGTGGCCGGAAACCCGGCTCCAGCAACCCCGATTTGGACCAAAAAGTTGTGGATTATATTCAACGGAACAAATCTGCCTCTACTCGCGATCTAGCCAAGAAGTTCAGGACCAGCATCGGAATGATTCAACGAATCAAGCGCAGGAATGACTTAAAGACGTACGAAAAGCAGAAAGTGCCCAAACAAACTCCGGAACAAAAGTCTCGTGCCAAAACCAGGGCTCGAAAGCTGTACAGCTGCATTTTGGACAATGTCGACCAGTGCATTTTGATGGATGACGAAACATACGTTAAAGAAGATTCAAGAACGCTACCGGGGCCGCAGTTTTATACTAAATCTGTTGGGGAACGTGTGCCAACCGCAGATACGACTGTTGCGATGGAGAAATTCGGTCAGAAGGTGCTCATTTGGCAAGCTATTTGCACATGTGGCTTGCGTTCTTCAATTTTCTATACAAAAGGAACTATAAATGCTGAGATTTATCAAAAGGAATGTTTGAAGAACAGGTTGCTACCATTGTATAGAAAGCACCAGTCCCCTCCTCTCTTCTGGCCAGATTTGGCATCGGCACATTACGCCAAATCCACTCTACAGTGGCTGACGGAGAATAACATCAAGTTCGTAGAAAAAGACATCAACCCACCAAACTGTCCCCAGTTGCGACCGATCGAACGCTATTGGGCAATAGTCAAGCGTATATTTAAGAAGGATGGTACAGTGTCCCAAAACATGACCGATTTTAAGAAAAATTGGGCAGCGGCATCCAGGAAGTGCACAAAGGTCACTGTGCAGAATTTGATGGCAGGTGTCAAATCAAAGGTACGGGCATTCTACAGAAATGAACATGATGACTAGTTTTTCCGTTTGGATCTTTTGTAAACATGTTAAGCTATAATAAACTGAAATAGTATGTTAATTTTAACCATGTTTTCATGCCTATTTTATTATTTGGAAGTTTATAACTACTTTCCGATACACTCCT
>JASCZW010019242.1:0-14085 GCA_034211315.2 Aedes japonicus
AGGGCCTCCTCTTGCATACTTTCACCACTTTTTTGTTGCGTTTTACCCTTTTCGAATGCATGGTTCGCTTCCGTTGAGCCGTTTGTAAAAACTGATCGCATTCAAAACCGTTTGTTGCATCACCTCGACCTAATTCACAATTATTTTCTGTGAACAATAAGGAATTTCTAACTACTTATCCAAACTAAGATTTCGCAGCTCCTGTTGTTGAAACGCCATTATCAAAACTTCAAAAGCAAATTATATGCACTTCGACGCAAATGTAGAAGGATCCCTGTCAGTGGGCCATACAGTGAAAGAAATTCTATAATCGCTTCAAACAATATTTCCGGACAGTTATTTGATATTTTCATAAACGAATCTAAAGGGTGTTTCGATCAAAATTTGGTCGGCATAAACTTGACGCATTTCTTTTCATCGTGCACTGAAATAAATAGTAAATCTTGATCTCATAGTCCGTTATTCCTGCCGGCAAAAAAAGAAGCGGTCGAGGTTGAACAAAAAGGTTGATTTGCCTCAGGAGAGCCTCGCAATCAGTCTTACCCTGCAGGATATCGGTGACAATCAAGGCTCTGCTTGTGCCTCTTTTAGTCCGGAGCAGCTCTAGGTTGTTCAGTTGACAACGGTGTTCGTAGCTGGGTAGCCGAAATGGATCATTCACAGGTAGTCTACGAAGCTTAAAACGGAGAAAGCGACGTTGAACTGATTGGATTCTTTCAGCACCGTTGTTGTAGTTTGGGTTCCAAATCGCAGAAAAATACTCGAGTATCAATCGTACTAGGGAACAATAGAGTGATTACAGACAGTAGTTGTCGGAGAAGTTCTTAGCTATTCTGGATATGAACCCTAAGGTTCTAGACGCTTTATCAACAATAAATGTGATGTGTTACCTGAATGATAGCTGCGAATCTAAGGTTACACCCAGGTCTTTTACCTCATTGACGGGTTCGATTGACGAACCAAGCAGGTCGTAGTTGAACATAATCGGTTGCTTTTTTCGTGAAAACGGAGCACTTGGAAGGCAATGGCATGATTTAACTTGTCGACTGCCGCAAATAGGATGTAACGTCCGTCTGAGCTCGATCAGTCATATTTTCGATAGTATACGAAGTCAGACACAGCAGATTAGTGGTTTTAGAGCGACCAGAAGTAAACCCATGTTGATCAGCACTCAAATACTGCTTGGAATGAGAGAGCAACGGTTCCATAATAACTAGCTCTAAAAGCTTCGATACAGCATTTTACGATGTAATACCTTGATGATCCACGGCTCGTTTGCTTCCCTTTTTATAGACAGGAAACATAAGCGCAAATTTCCAGCAGGATGGAAATATGCCGCTGGAGAGGGACATGCAGAAAAGACGATGAAGTGGAATGAATAAGCAAGTGATATACGTCTTCAAAAACGCGGATGGAACACCATCGGATTTAGGATTGAAGGATGGCTTGAGTGAAATCACGGCCCTGGATATCATTTTCAAGTTGACATCAATTGCACCGAGTGTTTGACCGATTACAGGAACATTCATAGCTGCCAGGATAACATCGTTGTCACTCAATAGCTCAACTGTGAATACACTGAACAACTTGTGGAAAACAGGCGGCATATATCTTGAGGAGTGGCAGCAACTTCTTCATTGAATTACATAGACGATGGGAGGCCAGACTCCCTACGTTCACGTAGTTGCAGAAGGACTTCGGCTGCAGTATGAGTTTGCGCTGAATACCGCGTTGAAAATGTAAAAAGCAATGGCCACTGACTCGTTGGTACATGTGATTTAGCCGCACAAAGTGAGGTTTCAGAGGGAGCGTGCGATATTTCGTAAATCTTTTCAATGCTTGATTGACTTCAACCGTCGTTATTCGCTTGTTTGCCAGGGAGCGCTAAAACCATGGCGATGAGTTATTTTCGGAATGTGTCTGTCAATGACATACACTCAGTAGCAAAAAAAAAGCCGAGCAAAATTATGCTTCCAAAAATCACGGTGTTCAACCTTCTGTAACTTTGTCAATTATCAATATTTTCGGTTGAAAATTTGACAAAATTATAACCAATGTATAGGCCTTGTGTGACCAAAATTTTATGTTAATAAAATCAATAAATTTTAAGTTATCATAACATATGTGAAAAAAGTCATTTTTGGACATAGCAATTTCAAAATCCGTATTTGTGTGAAAAATTTAGGTAGCATATTCAAAATTTCTCCATAGCTTAGAACAATACAGAAAATAATTGCCAAAAAATTACCAGCAATGACTTTTTTCACATATGCTATGATAACTTAAAATATTCAAATTTTATCAACATGAAATTTTGATCACATAAAGTCTATACATTGGTCATAAAGAACCACAGCAGGAAAGTCGTCAAAATCGCGAAACTGTCAACTTACAAGAAAGTGGTGACTCCAAATCGCGACGATAAACAAAACTGGTCGGCCAAAACAACATTGCGAATGTTGTACACGAAGTTTGATTGCGTGGTACAGGACGATAAAACTCACGCCAAGGCAGACCGTAAACAACTCTCTGAACATTAATTTTATACGGCAATCGGACGTTGAAAGGTAGCATATATTTTCAATCACATTAAACTGTCAAAGTTTGCGAAGAAATATTTGGTGTGACAGGTCATCTGTACCTGTGACTTGTAGAGCAACGTTTACATTGCGACCGTCAACCAGGAAATTTATCTGAGCGAGTGCCTTTCCTGAAGCGACATAATTGCTCCGTTCAATTTTGGCCGGATTTGGCGTCTTGCCATTACGGAAAAAGGCCATGGAGTGGTATGCTGCCAACAACGTTCAAGTGGTGCCCAAGGACAAGAAACCTCCCAACACCCCAGAGCTCCGCCCAATCGAACAATATTGGGCCATCGTCCAGCGGAACTTTGAGAAGACTCAAAAAGCTGTTATGAGCGAGAAACAGTTAAAGGCGAACTGGTGTTCTGCGGCGAATAAAGTGGACAAGTAGACAGTACAAAATCGTATGGCAGGCGTTAAACGAAAGACCCGGCAACTCGAAATTTTGATCGGAACACCCTGTATACCAGCTTAATTATAAATTAAAGTGAATTTCCGTTAATTTTCAAAATATTTTTAGGAATTTTCATCAATGCACGTTTCTCTTCACCCTAGGTTGAATGTGACTAAAACTGAGATTATGTACATGTTAATGAATATATTCATGCGTCACAAATTGACCAATGCAACCTTTCGTGACATAGGGTAACGGGATGTAATGTTAGCCTAGCTCCTTCATTCGGCCTATGTATCAAATGTGTCATTAATTTAGCGATAATCAACCAAATCATGTTGTTATTAGCATGATAGATGTAATCCGAAGAAATTGAGACAATACTAATCATCTTATAGTTGTAAACTTCCGCGTAACTTTCGGTTTCTTGAACTTTTGGGGCATCATGATTTCACTGGTTATGCTGAACAGATGATCTACACGATCTACAAGTGATCTAAATTTGGCTTAATAGAATCGATAAAGCAAGTAATGCAGTCTGAATGTGCAGAAAATAGTTACACGTTACAAACTTACTGATCACATAGCTTAAATAACAATGATTTTACAAGAAAATCGTAGACCCAATGTTGGGTACATTTTGTTTTGACTGTTCCCAACAATGGCCTGTTGTACCAATCACGTAGTAAAAAGGTTGTTATTGGTAAAATTTCATTTGGAAATGCATGAATTTGCTGTTGTTTATATTCAAGTGGCTCATCTAAACACAAATCTAAGAGACAAAATCATTGTATAGTGAATTATAATGTTTTCATTATTGAATGGCTGATAAATCATATATGAACATCATATAAGTTTTTCGAGGCAGTTTTACTTAAGTTTGTGTTGTGAAATGTTGTATTACGTAAATCCAGTACAGGTTACAATGCCTCAATTCATAAAATTAAGAAGAAAAAACGTACAAAGACTACATTTTGTAATAAATCTATCGAATGGGACGAAGTTGCATCCATGAATAGACCCAATTTGGTGCTTATAGACCGACATTAGATCCATATCCCTCGAATGTTTCTGACTTTATAAAAAGAGTTGTGTAACTTTTAGTGATACATGCTACCAAATGTCTCATAAAACTTACCTTTGCAAGTGTATAACTAGTTGAATCTCGCTTACAGCTTAAAAACTTTATGAGTTATAATGAAAAATGTGATCGCTGGTTGCATAATAGGCTGAGTCAAGGGACACATACCCTACTTCAATTGGTGCATTTGATCGTCGGAATTTAATTCGTTACCTGATACATGCATATCTCTCAGCTGTTTCTTTTTATGTCATACTTATACTCAAAATTACGTCTGTAACAAATGTGGTTATTTCATTGGAGTAGAAGAATCCAAAATCATTAGCAAGAACTGTGAAAGCAATAATTACACGACATGTTATTTGTCTTTTTTTTATTTCTTTTATTTCTAATCTCAAAGATTAATTAAAGAATAATTGGAATGCTTAAAAGTTAAGGAAACTGAGACGCAAAGCATCAAAAACGTAGCCGATATTGTCAACGCTAGTTTACTTAAGGGGAGAATTTGCGTAATTCCATAAACCTGAGTTTAAACACAGATGAAGTAAAATTGTTGAACTCAAATGTCAGATGATCACGTTGGCCCCTTATATTTAGTGGAAATGAACTACCACCCCATCTTAGATATATGAGAAAAATCGTTTGAATTGCTGATCTTTGGCTAGGAAACGGTGATCCGCATTAAGTCGTATTCTTGAAGCCTTACGGTGACTTATTTAAGAGCATCTACGAAGAAGAGTTATTTATTGATTCCCTTGTAATTGACACACTCCAGGTGATTGCATGTTCTGTTGACACGAAAGCTAGATGCAAAATTCAGAATTTCAAACAGTTCAATGGACATGAATAATGCAGCTTTTGTTTGCAGATTAGATACGGATACAAACCAGATGTACCGCTTAAGAACGCTGAGGATACACTAAGAGCAATGGCAATTAGCATAACGACGGAAATTCCTGTAAATGGTGTAAAAAACGTTTCACCCCTCATTAGAATACCTCTTTTTGATGAGGTACGAAACTGTACTGTGGACTTCATGCACTGTATTTTGCTTGGAGTCTGTCGTCAGATGTGCAGAATATAGTTTGAATGTCCAAACAGTCCAAACTATATCAACCCAAGTAGCACATTACGATCATAGTTAGTTGTAGTAACTTGATTAGCAAGTCATATTTATGTTATCTCAACTGAACGGCTACACGTGTGCTACTAGGGAAGAACAAATTGAACTGCATTGATGAAATGTTGGAATCTATCAGTCCATTTGCAGAATCTTCCAGGAGCTCTAGGAAAATGAGCGATAGTAATAACTGTGAGACTAATGAATGGTTGAATTGGTGAATTTACTACAGCCCCTGCTGTTATTTTTTTACTTTATCTGGAAAATATTACAAACATCATATGTTACTAGTGTCTTCAGTAACTGATGTGCTGCATGATAATATATCTGCTACAATTTTCTCGAAATGTGAGAGTCGTTTTCGTAAATTTGTGAAAAAAATTGAAGAATTGTACGGTATAAATCAAGTGACATACAATGTTTACTCATTAACTATTACACTTAGTGAATTGCGCCAGGGACTACGACCCATGATAGGCCTTTTCTATGAACAAAGACATTTGAAGACATGAATGACCATTAAAAAAAGGTTTGATAAAGGTCCCAAGGAGCCAATCATACAAATTGCTAACCAGTGCGTCATGGCACATTCTAGATTTAAAACTCACGAACATTTCTTGCAACCAAATGTTTTTGATTTCTATCACAGAATCCTAGAAAGTGTGAGCTGTTTTGTAGGATACCTGTAACTACTTCTTCTCATTTCTAGTTCTATCACAGATTAAATACATTTAAATAATTAGATATCAAAACACAAGATGAAAAATTATATTTATCCAATAAAATAAAGGGTGTTCACAATTATATTGCATCACTTTCAATAAGCTGTAGCATTATGCCATTTGGGTTGATTTCAACGAAATTTTGGGAGAAATGACCTCAGCGTGGATTGTTTGCACTGCATAAGTTTCATTGTGAAACGTGTCGTAGTTTAGAAAATGGAGTCGAAGAAACAGCAAATGCCGAACCATCGGAAAGATGTTGAGTGGTGAGTGGTTGAAAAAGTGTTCCGTACTGTGTGAAGAATCACATGCGAGTGATCGCTGCCTTTAACGCAAACCCAACTGTTCCGTTCGGGATGTCGAAAAAAAGCTGCACTTGACCAAAAGTTTCGTGCAGAAATCCAAGAAACATGCCAGGCTCCATTCATTCAAAGTTCAGAAGGCTCCAAACCGCAATGAAAAATAGAACAGGATAGCTAAAACACGCGCGTGTAAGCTGTACACATAAATGTTGACGAAGCCACACTGCTGCATCATGGAGGATGAAACACACGCAAAAGCGGACTTTAAACAAATTCCCGGCAACCAGTATGTGACTGCGAAAGACAAGTTCGATGTTCCAGAGTCTCTCAGGAAACAGCAAGTGCCAAAGTTCCCCAAGAAGTTCATGATTTGGCAGGGGATTTGTTCATGTGGTAAACGGAGCAAACCTTTCGTGACAGCCTCAACTGTAAATGGCCAAGTATACATGAATGAATGCCTGAAAAAACGATAGCTCCCGATTCTCAAAACACACAATGTTCCTACAATTTTTTGGACAGACCGAACCTCTTGTCACTATTCCAAGGATGTTCTGGAGTGGTACAAGACGAATGGTGTCAATTTCGAGCCGAAGGGTCCTTATCCCCCAAACTCTCCAGAGTTGCGGCCAATTGAAAAATATTGAACTATAATGAAGCACAAACTTCACAAGCACTCTAAAGTTGTCGGAAATGTTGAAGTCATGGTTGAAAGCGGAAAAAAATGTCAGTTCAAACGTTGAACAAAATCTTATGCGTGGTATTAAGAAGAAAGCTCAGGTTTTTGGATTTGGCAGAGAAATACAGTGAAATAACAATACCTAAACCAAGATCATACATTGTATTTATTCCCTAAATATTTCATGACAATCGGTTGAGAGACTTGTTTTTGAGGACGAGGTTAAAGTGAGGCAATTTAACACCCTTTAAATACAGCAATGATCGGCATTTTCAGGTAATGCCCCGTTTTAAACATAATGGTTTTCTATTTAAAGCTTTATTAGTGAGTTTATCAGACATTAGGCACCAAAGAAAACCACATAATAATTCGAGTTATTAGTACGAGACACTGAAGAAGTCTGCACATTGTAGACGAAATACGCGTATCTGTCGAAGATAAGCAAAGGTAGTTGGAATTAAATGGAGATAACTAATTTTTCTTCTAAATTATAGTTACAAGTATTCCACTAAACAGCTCAAACCCTCAAGGATACATAATAATTGACGAAATTTGTCAGAAGCGGATAATTTCTCATCTCCATGAGAGGCTCTATAGAGTCCTATAGGAGTGGACAGTAACTTTTTGCTAGAACGAATAGAAATTGAGAGAATGTATTTATAGTTCCGTATAGGGCAACGGCAGGCTTTGAAATTGAAAGATACAAGTTTGAAAATGAGTGGAGGGTATTTGAACGTAAGTATCCGATCGGGCACATAATCTTTTACCAAGCTACCCCAGTGCAGGGTAGGCAAGGGGAAGGATACCCCCTTGACTGTTAAAAGATTATGCAACCGATCGTGCTATTATACTACCTATTGCTTTGATCTGGTTCTAGCGATTATCCTCTCCCAATAATGCCTAACATGATTGGGAAATTATATTATATTGCTTATAGATCTCGGAAAGAAACGACGGTGAGTGGTGCAATATTGGTCCCCATCAGCATGAGTTGATGGATTCCCCCATTATGGGCTTTCTACACTTTAATAGATAATTGTTATTTTTCTACTATGAACGAAGATAGCCTGATTTACGATAGAACACAGCAGATTTTTTCAGCCGATACTGGCATCTTTTTCATTTTTAAAGCTAAATATTGAAAAATTTAACAAATTTGTATTGAACATAACTTTATCCGACGGTTGTTTGTACTTGATTAAGATGGATGAAACAGTTTCAAAACACATCAAAATAACATTTAATAGTGAATTTCGCTTAAGTTAGCTAGAAAACATTCTTCATGTTGATTAAATGATTTAAAATAATTTCTTCTATTGTCATTTGAAGCTAAGCTAAGTTACTCCATAAATATAGTTTTTCTATGGTATTTTTACACAAGTATTATTCACGACAAATTTCGGTGTTAATAAGCCCAGAACTGTACTATTTGCTAGGAAAAGGGACTAAATTATTCGCTGTTGATCTATTTTTTCTTCATTATTGAATCCATAGATCATCACAACCATCGTATGCGAAAGCAAGTTCACTTTAAAAAACTTAACGCGACCGTATCTCTCATTGTTATTATATCCCTAATAATATGTTTGTACTTTGTTGTCTTCACACAACAAAATGCTTAAATCGTTGCATGTTTAACAAGTGATAACTCAAATCAACATCATAAATCGGAAGTTTATAATACTACTTATTCTGCTTATGGTATTTGATTATGCGGGTATTCTTCAGCTCTTGATTTGATATTGTATTACAAGATCCTGATATCAACATGATTGGATATGATATTCAGTTATTGAATTTCACAACACGACATTCAAACTTTGTATCAGTCATAGCTCATGTAATTTTCATGTGTGAAAGGATTATGGGATTCGTGATAAACGGTTGCAATTGTTACTCAGCTACTGATCAGTCTTCTCCTCGATTGAAGAAGAAATGGTTTTCTACAGCTGCAATAACTTAAGGAGTAGCACCTACCCAAGTGAATCAGCTGCACAAGAGAGTGAGTGACGTTTCATACGGGTGGTGAAGAAAAACAAAACACTTCACCCTTTCAGAGAGCATAGCAGAAAATCCTATACTCAAACACGACGGCTGCACATGTTTAAATTTGAAATTTTCCGAGTGAACACTCACCAAAAAAAAAAACGGAGAAGGCGGGAGAAAGAGAGAAAATTGAATCATGGCGATGAATGGAGTGAACAGTGGTGAGTCCATGAGTGGGTGGCGGGCGGGTGCACTGCTGTTAGTCCGTGAGAACAAGCGCCTGCTGTGGAGGCGTAAATCATCTATTATTGTTATTGGAGTGTTGGGAAGACGGTTCATAAGAAACCATGTGCGCGTTTGGTTCCCTTTTCTGAGGGCGATGGCGGCGAGGTGGTCGGCTAGTTAGAATAGACATCGAGAGAGTTTTGCTGGGCGAGTGTGAGTGTACTAAGTGGACGGAAAAGGGTTGTGCGGATTGCTGATATTGAATGAAAACATTTGTGTGTGAAGAATGAGGATTATTCGCGGAGATGGTTGCTTTGAAATTGGAGACTGGGAGCAATTCACGTCAAACATCGCTATTAATCAGGCAAATTCAAAACAAACTACTAAATGTTTGTACAAGTAGCCACACAAACACTTATTTTGGATTTGCTTTATTTTATTTTACTTATAAGTATATATCATCTAAATCCTGACTGGAGAAGGTGGTTGTTATTTTCAACCTGCTCCAACATTTTTTTTTCCCGCAGGCATACATTTACAAATTATACTATTCTAAAGCAGCATTTCTGTTATAAACTAATTTAAGATTGAAAAGCGAAACGACAGTAAACCCCTAGTCCCAGTTTGATAAGAAAGTGCGATTAAAAATCTAAATGGCACCTCTATTTTCAAGAAACATTACCATTTCAACCCCTCGCGGCACTCTCAAGTGTCAGCCGGTGTTCGTCCGACGGTCGATCGGGCACATCGCGATGAAATGGGAACCGTCTGTGAGTGGCATATCGAAACAAACCGGCAAGCAACAGCAGCAGTAGTCAGCTCCAGAGCGATTCAAATGCTTTTCAAAAAGTGCGATGGGGCGAGGAGGATGGTTCGAACGAGGAAAAGCTCACCCAAATGGGAGCGGGGAGGTGGCGAACAAACTGTTTAGGGAACACCAACAGCCGGTGTGTGTTTGCTGTTGGATGGCTGGTTGCTGGCTGCTACCAACCTACTGCTACTGAGCACTCTGGCAAGTGGGAACATTCTGCTTTGATTTGATTTTGACGGTTTTTCGTTTTGCTCTGGTGTTTCTTGCAGCTGTAGAACTTTTTCCGATGCCTCTCTCTGCTTTTGGCCCTTCTGCCTCCTACATAGTTGGGTGGGCATGGGGATTGGATAATGGGTAACAGCACTTTTTCGACTGCTTGCTGCCGCCGGCGGCGGTGGCGTCGGCGGCGTGCGATATCGCAACGTGGTAAAACGTGTCGCTGACAGGTTTTCTAATTGCAAAAAAGGGTTGAATGTCAATTTAATCGGTTTGGGTTGTGGCATTGCTTGTGTGGGGATTTTCTTTTTCCCCTCTTTTTTTCCTTTTGATTGTTTATGCGAAGCGAGATCAAACTGTGGGACCAGCAGCATGCAGCTGAGGAATTAATCAATTTTTATAATTTTTCCTGACTGCCGGTAAACGTTCATGTGACACTTGATGGTAATTGGTGTTTTGTTTTCTCGGCGCTTTTTCCCATTGCAGGATGGCGCTAGACGCGAAAGCAATCAAGGAGGAAATACCCGACAAGGACATATATGAGACCACCACTCGCAAGGTGAAAGGTAAGATTTATTATTGTTTCCATCGGAATTTGCACTTTGATGGTGATTTCTTCAAGACGAAAATTGTGTTGACTTTGACTTCTACAATTCAGGATGATGACATTTTATTATGAGCTACTCGACTCGTACCACCATAATTTCAGTTGATTATAATTATTTCACACCACCCGTCGTATTTCAGAGGAATTGTTTTTTTTTCGCGGTTTTCGTTTCCAAAGAGTACGGCGCATGTACTTTTTCCACTACTCCGGTTTGGATACAACAACCATTGTGTAGGTAGTTAGTAGGTTTCCATGCACACACTACGACTGACGGCGGCAAACAGCTGTTGATTTCACGCGAGAAAAAGTCAATCCAACAGCAGATGGTCTTCGGCGTCTATATATTCCAATCGTGGCCAGTCGCCGGTCGTCATGTTCGAAGAGCACAGGGGCTGGAGAATAGGAGAAGTACACATTGAGCTGACTCTCGTTTATTGACATAACGAGGAAATAAATTTAGCATTCATCAACCACCTTCGAATTTGATGGTTAGGTTCCATGGATGGTTGGATTGGAATCCATTTGGAAGTGTTTGGGATAGAGGAGGTACAGATTATAGAGTGAAAAAGGTCGTCCATTTATAGACGATGGAATGTTCAATTTAAGTATTTTAAGAACCTACTAAACGAAGCACATTTCCGAGGTAGGAATTCTCGTCCAGTCGAGGAAACCTTCATTTGTGACTTTCCGGCTCTTGATTTTGTTTCTTTTGTCTAGAGTTTGCAGGAGCAAGTCAGTGCAGTTTGAGTTGAATTTTTATAAAGTTAAGAAGCTCAGGGATGCATAAAATGTTCATCACTTTACTGGAGGGAACTGATCACGTATAACGGAAACCTACAAGCAATAAGGTTTCTTTGCACGTGTATGTTTTCATACAACTTTTTCTGGGGTTTCTGGTTTTAAAGTACTAGTCCTACACAGGAAAAAAAAAATATTAATGCCAACCAGCGCGTAAAATTTCCCCTCGTTTGATTTCAACCCAAAGAAGGCGTAAACAACGAAATTGTTTGCAATCTTTACAACAATGTTCGTAATTTTTCATACAATAGGCTAGATTTAGATGTTACCTGGCTTTCATTTACATGAAATATCCCCAAATTTTCTCTCAAATCTAGTATTCCTTTAAGTGCATTAGATAACGCAAAAAATTCAATGTTTCTTTTTACCTGTGTATGTCTGTGTTTTTTAAAAACTCCTCAGGTTACCAATAAGCATTAGCATATGCAATAAATCAACCCTAAATCTACATTTCATTAGCATTCTATTAGCATTATATCAGCATCTTGAATGCTATCTGTTGTGAAGTTGGATTTCAAATGCTATATAAATGCTTGTAGCCTGTAATAAGCATTTCTAATACAAAATAGCATTGATGACGTATTATCATGGCATTGCAGTAAAGCAGCCATATATTGGGCCGAAAGCGACATTTATGTTGTATTTAAGGTGATGTTATTGCTTGATAGGCGACCGTAAAAACGCTTTGAAACTGATTATTGGTTACCTGGATGGGATACACGTTGCGAATGTGAAAAGTTGCGTCACGAAATATGGTTAAATTTTAATCGTTGATAACTCAGTAATTTTCCAAAACTTTTGCACCAATTGACAGGGAAATTTAACACGCATCAATTTTACTACCGAATTTTTTTGGTTTTCAATATATTTATATTGAAAAACTATTAAATTTGAATCATTATCAAAGCAAGGATCGGAAGTTTCTACCATGGTTTTTCTTTCTGTGTAGAAACATTTCACAGACTAAAATGTTATCTTCAAATTACGCCGTCTGTCAGTTTGAACGTAATTTTCTCTTGCATAACCGCATGAGCATGAGCATGAGCTTGATTGACCGCCCGAGGTTGCTATTCCGTTGTTGCCTGGTCAGCTGTTATTACACAGAGAACCAACAGATGATGCTTGGGACTAACATACATCTTCAATGTGTAAAAACTCGTGATCCCAAACTAAGGCAATACCGGCGCTGGCCCTGTCCGAATGCACGTCAAGTAAGGAAAGGGTAGGAATATGTTGACGTGATACTCGCTTTATTGGAAGCCGCGGAATCCACTGCACTTCGACGAGAAATCACTGGGATTTTGGATAACAGGATTGGGTAGCAGCAGGGTTGGTTTTGGTTAACGATAAGCTGTCAAGTTAAATATTTGAAAATTGGGAGCCGATTTGAACCGATTTAAACCAACAGTAAGAATGCTGTTGGGGCCACTCACAAAGTGTGATAGTAGTATTTGATTAGGAAAACAAGGCAATTCATCTCAACGCCAACTTGGAACGATCAACACCAACAGAACGGATGCCGCTGGAGTCACTTACAAAATGGGACAGTGGTTTATTTGTTCCAAGATAGGGTGGCCCGACGAGCATGGCGAACGAATAATTCTGGATTAACGTAATTTTCTCTTAGCATAACATCAGATTTAATTTCTTGTGAAAGCACTGAGAGAAGCTCAAACATCCCCATTCTTGACTAAGAAGGGGTTCAAACTTCTATCAGAACATGCTTGTTACACGAGGAATACACATTTCGTGTTTTAGTTGCCTGGATAATTCTCATGTTTGGTTGAAATTTGTGTTTCATTTGTATGAGGCCTTCTGTTCCAGAGAAACATCCTGCCTCTAAAATCACCATATGCCAAATTTGGCTCCATTTACTTGATTAGTTCTCGATTAATGCAGACGTTTAGGTTTCATTTGTATGGGATACCCCCTTCCAGAAAAGGGCGGGTCTCAAACAATCACAAGAAACATTCTCGGCTCAAAAATCTCTGCATACGAATTTTCACGCCGATCGGTTGGTAGTTTCCGAGTCTACAGGGGTCATGACAGACAGATCATTCGACGCCTGACCGCAATGCGCTCTTGACGTGTTTCATCGTGTTTCTGCTGGAAATTTCAGTTCGATTTTGTGTGCCTATCGTGATCGTTCCATCGCAGACAACCAACAGGGGCCAGCACGATTTCAGGAAAAGAGTCCGATTTCCACCACAAAATGAATAAAGAGCCTGTATTAAGAAAGAGGCGACGTCTCATCTATTTTAAAGAGCTCCTGCTGGATTGGAATAGATTTTTGCAAGACTTGGACAAAAAATCAGTTGATTTCCAATCGATCCATCTCACCTCGCTTTCCAATGCAGGCTCTTTTATTTTGTGCTGGAAATTGTCATAACACTACATAACTAATCATATCATTGCATTTACATTGCTATATAATCCATCTTGCATCATTGCGTACTCAAAAATCGACACGTTGTTTTCAGTGAAACTACGTCATTTTCGACCGCTGCCAAAAACAGTAATAAACACGTGAGTTCACGCAGAAAAAGCTACGTATTCCACGTAAAT